>VXAC01005707.1:122840-217184 GCA_013399225.1 Rhipidura dahli
TTTTTTCCCAACATGGGTCTGTGAAAAAGTTGAAGAACATTAAGGTGTATGAGGGCTTTATGAGCTCTACTGTTAGTCTCATGAGGGATTCATGAGACTGAGAATGCTGAAATATAGGTGAGTATAGACTGAGAAAAAATTTTCATTATGACTGACTCAGATGACCCAACCATTTGGCTGATTTTACAGTGATAAAAGGAAATATTTGTGATTCACAACATCTCCACATTTCTACTTCATCTTCTAAGAATGAATCTTTCACTTTGTGAAGGATCATGTGAAATAGCAAAAGAAAAGAATTTTGAGATTTTTGCATGAAATCACATTACAGCAAAACCAGAGGGTGAAGAAGAGCATCCAGCAATCTGTTTGTTGCAGGGTTCAATGATACTGGGTAGAAGTACATAGGCTGACACCAAAATAAACCAAGTCTCTCCTGGCTGAGGTCCCATTCCCATATAGGTATACACATACCATATTTTCAAAGAAATGAATGTCTGAGAATGTTAAAATCCTCTAACATTAGGATTGTGGCTTCTGGATGACTCAGGAAAAACACATAAAACATCCTAAATATAGAAACTGTGTAACTATCATTCCCATTGATTAAGACTTTAACATTCTAGTTCTGGTTTTGAAAGTAGTTAAATTCCTTAGGTATTTTTATCACAAAGTTCCTTTCAAGACTATAGCATATGTTCTGTTCAAAACTCTGGAAGGTGGCCATATGCATGTTACTGCCTGCACTGGATTTGGATAGATAAGTAAATAAATAAAAAAATAAATGTGACTATTTTTTCTCCACTCAGAGCATCCTTCACAGAACTACAGATGAAGAAAAGTCAGGATGACAGGACACAGATGAATGTTAATACATTTGAACTTTTGCTAGCAGTAGTTAGATTTGATATCCACACAATCCCCTCTTTTGTCATGCTCAGTATATTGAAAAGTTATTTTAACTGTCTAAATCTAATAACATCACCAGTCACAATCCATTCCAGATACCAAGGAAAGTCATTGACTTTTTTTGCCACTCCTTAGTCATCTTCATCATCTGCCTAGACTGAACAAGGCAAAATTATTTTCACTCACCAGGGATTTCATAAATCACTAACACTCTAATGATTGTCAAGTATCACAAGACTTCTGCTGGTATTTAAGGAAGTTTGGCTTTATATTCATGCCATTGGTGAATGAAAACACAGTTTTCAGAGACTGTTTTTAACGGGTTTTTTTTGTCAGACCACTATCACATCACATTGACCACAAAAGAATAAGCAAAATTTAAGTTATACTCTTTATATTATGAATAAACTTTTTGTAAGTTGGTATTAAGGTGAGTGTCTGGGGAAAATTTAAAAGTATTTAACAATTATATTTTAATGAATTTTGCACAGCTGCTCTGTTATGACTCTGTAAGGTTTGGTTTCCTATTTATTACTAAGATAATGATGCCCTTCTACTTCTAGGGCTTACCAGTTTTGTTGTTAAATACCATGACAGTCTTTAGATCTCTCAGAATTTCCATCCATCTTTTTCACAAGATGCTGAACAGTAGCAAAGCAAAATATATAGAACACATCAACGACCATGTCCTCGAAATTTCACATACTTATCATATTTTTGGTATTACATCATTCAGCATTTGGATATTTTCTTGAGAGTTCTCAGGACAGGGCTGTAGTCTCCCAAATAGCATGAAATTTTGGACAAGTAAAATAAAATTTAAAGCAAGCATGTTAAGTAAGAAAAAATAGCAACCAGTATTTTAAGACAAAATTTAAGAATCATATATAAGCAAATGAAGAAAAATATTATGAATATCCCAGTATAAATGAATTTATCAGTGTAAATATGCTGTACTTGACTTTAAAACTACAATTTACCTTAAGAAGTCAAAGACTGTGTGTAGACAAGTGCATAACACCATAAGTATGCAATAAATCACCATAAAGATTAATCCAAGTCAAGCCCAGCAGTTATTCATTCAAACAATAAGTGTTACCAGAGCTCTTCACAACTAAGAGTCAATTAGAACTTATGGTGCTGTAAAAAGATCAAATAAATCTACAATTTTTGAGTAAAACATAATCAATTTTATTTAAAATAATCCTTGATCAAGATTAATCAGGTAACTGTACAAGGAACACAGCAACTAAGGAATAATAATTTAACAACAAAAAACAGTTTAGGGGAAGAAGAAAGAGGTATCTCTAACATTTTTTTCCACAGAATTTAGGCAATATCACTGCTGCCATGACTTAAATTAGGAAATTTATTCCCAAGATAAAGATAATGAACAAGTATTTGACTGAATGGAACAATAAACTAAAACTGTTTTTTATCAGCTCATGAATTTATCAATGTCACTCTCTTAAAAAAGGGTTCATCTACAAAAAAAATCCAGTTAGAATGTGAAATGATATGATCTATCCTAATTGCAAATGTATAGTAGTAGTAGAGTAGTTTAAAATAGGAAGTTTTTATGAATACCTTGTTCCAGACTAAAGGCACAAGCGAAAAAACTCCAAAGAAAGAAGCAACCCACCCACGCCTTCCAAACCAAAACCCAAACCAAACAGAAACACAGTGTTGTTAGTCAATTAAATTATACTAAAATCCTGGCAAACCCTGAAGTCCTGTGTGGACCAATGTAGCATTCTGTAAGTTTATTGAACGTTTTCTCTTCTTGAAAGTGAAAAAAATCAGTTGCAAACTTATAGCAGGAAAATGGCTGCACGATCTCACTTCTCATGTACTGAAGAAGGGAAGAGCCATTTATTGAAAACATTGTGTGACTGAGTTGCTGGCAATAGGATGGGGCTTGGATTTCATCACCCCTCACATCTGCCTGATTCATATGTTCCTAACATCTATAATTTTATGTAGACAGTTCTGTGTCTTCTCCTCATTCCTTCTGCTCCAGAGGGATGTAACTGTTTCAATATTAATACTTGATTGTACATAGAAATTGCCTATGTTGATTTAATTCTAGGTCCTCATCAGAACTAACAACCAGACAAATAGGAGTGAATTATATGACCACACTTCATGAGTCCAAAATAAAATTAAAATTCAATGAACAATGCCATTGAATTAAATGCAGGTGTTCAAGAGCAGTCTGGCAGATATTATATGTGTTTGTAATAACAAAAGCACAAACAGGTGCTTTGTCAAACAGGTGTAGTTTGACAGTAACTTGGTGATTTATTGAAAGGTTTATTTTTATAGAGTGGAATAGTATGAAACTGGAAACTGTATGAAACAGTTACTAACTGAAATTAAGTAAGTTTTTCATCAGTGGGGTTTTTTCAGTACCCACATTTTCCAGGTCTTTACAGGAAGTTAGCTGCTTTTGCCTTTAGCTGTCTTTGTGTTAAACCTATTGTCATAGATCATAGAATAGCTTAGGTTAAAAAGGGAGCTTTAAAGGTAATTTAGTCTAACCCCCCTGGAATGAATGAGGAAGGACACCTTCAGCTAGATCAGGTTGCTCAGAGCCCTGTCTAGCCTGACCTGGAATGTTTCCAGGGATATGGCGTCCACCACCTCTCTGCACAATCCATGCCAGCATTTCACCACCCTCATGGTAAAAAAGTTCATCCCTACCTCTAATCTAAATCAACCCTCTTTCAGTTTAAAGCTATTATCCTATGGCTACAGGCCTTGCTAAAAAGTCTGTCCCTATCTTTCTTGGAGACCCTCTTTAAGTACTGAAAGCACATAATAAGGTTTCCTTGGAGCCTTCTCTGGGCTGAATGACCCCAGTTTTCTCATGGCCTAGAATTCCTCACCTAGGTCTTTCTGCTTGCTCAGCCTTTCGTGACCAAGAGTGACTCTGCTGGCCCTCTGAACAGAAATCTACACTTGAAAAGGAAAATGCCTTGAATTGTCCTCTGGACCAAATGTGCTCTCAGTACACGCTGTGGACATGGTGACAGACACAGCAGAACTCTGTTCTTTCATGTGTGTGTGCCCAGGAACTTCCAGTGATAGTTTGGTGGCTATGCAGGTTTCTTCCTGTATTTCTTCTGCCTGCAGTACTCACCCAGAATCTGGTGGTCCCATCAGTCAGACATCACCCCAGCACCACTGGCCCTCTGACTGGCACTGCCCCCCAAGCTGTGGGATGCTCAGGGTGCCAGCTGCAGGATCTCACTGGCCAAGAGCAGGTGAGCAGCTCCCAGACACTGCCCAGGGCATTGCTGCCATGTCCCACTGCACACTGCAGGAGCTCACTGCTCCCCAGAGTGTTTGCTGCAGCTGCTTGCTCCATCCAAAGGTTAGAAAAGCAGCCTGAGTGTATCTTTGGTATTGGGCTGGGGGGGGTCCCTTGGGATTCTAATACTGAAGTGTAAAATCTGGGCTTTAGTTTTGGTCTAGGTTTCAGCTTAATCCTGACAGAAATCTGTCACAGACTTCATGTGAAGCATCAGCCACTGCAATAGGAAGAGGCTTCTGTGGTGATTTTAAGGTAGGCTTTTTTCCCTTTTTTTTTTCTTTTTTTTTTTTTTTTTTTTTTTTTTTTTTTTTTAATCTGAAAAGCAAATGTTATATAAAATATCTGAAGCTGCTTAGCTTTCTGGGCAATATTCCCAGGCATTTCAAGCAAACAGTCCACCTCCTGGAAGGCAAAAGCCAACAATTTCCCACCCAGTAAGATGGTAATGCTGAGCTGCTATATGCCATTCCTGCCCACTACCATCAAAAAAACCCACAAAGCAGGACACACAAGCTATTTAAAAAATAATTAAAATTGGTGGAAAGATGCCATTGTAAACAAAAGCTGATAATTCAGACAAACTCTCAAAGGTCTCACAACCCTGGATTTCCTACTACAGTAAATAATCAACACCAAATGTTAAGCCTTAATGCATGACAAAAACAAATGTAGTAATATTTAAAGCAAAATAATATGTCCATATTTCTCTCTTTTCTTGACATATTAAACATTATTTTGCAACACCAAAAGTTAGGTATTAAGGGTAGCTAAAAACTTTTGAAATATTTAGTCCCTTAGAAGCATAATAACCCCAGAAGCATAAAAGTATAGCTCCAATTTCAGCTTTCATGTAGTAAAGGTGACTTATTTTAAGCACCAATAGAACTTTTAAGATTCTTTAAAAAGAATGTGAACAAACTTTTTCAGCATCATTTCCCAGTTAAAAAGTAAGGTACATTTATAGAACCATTAATAACCTAAGGAATTATTTTGTTGCTTTTATTTCAGTAGAAAGATTACTTTATCTTTTGATCTACCTACTGGAACTATTAAAATTTGTTTTCCAAGCTTCTTCCAACATACATGTGGTTCAGATGGAAATATTTAATCACTAATGCCTAATAATATAAAATTATTTATTTAGCACATATTAAAACATTAAAAGTATTAACAGTTGTTAATATTAGAGCTATTATTGTCTGATACTATTTGAAGCCAAATTAAATTTTCCATGCTTATGAATTTATTGCCTCTATTTCGTTTTGGCCAGCAAGTAATCACAATGCACTAAACACATGACAATGAGATCTCCTAAACCCCTGATTAACTCAGCACAATGCACTGGTCTATGCAGAAGAGAGAGCTCAGTCTGCTCAGAGCCAAAAGCTGCATTGTGAATGAATCTAACTCTGCATGTGCTTAACATGATGAGAAACGTCTTTTCACTGTGACTCATCCCCATCAGTCATTGAGTAGTGAGGCAGACTAATCAGCACTTACTTGTAGGAATGTGCTGATTTTGTCAGAGTTTTGGTAGAGAGCCTTTATTTCTGTAACACGGAGCATACATCTTCAAATGCAACTTTGATATAGCTGGGCAAAAGATCTCTGGCAATGTGACATCTCCACGGCCTTTGCCTTGGGCTTGGAACGACTGAACTCAGCAATGAACAACCTGTATTTTTATAGGTTGGCAAATATTGCCAGTAGCACTGGGTCAACACTCCTAATGATAGTGGTTGTAAGACAGGTCAAGTTGTGGTTGTGTTAAGGAAGGTTTCCTGTGTGACCATCCAGGAGCCACTGTGGCAGTCACACTCACACCACCTGAGCTGGGACAGAGGCACCTTGGTGGGGGTGGCTCCAGTGACTGACGGGTCCCTGCCTGACTCCCTGCCCACCCCACTCTCACACAGACACACCGGGTTTGCCACTGGCTTAACCCTGGGTACCCAAAGCAGAGTCTCAGACCTCTTGATCCTTAAAAAAATTGAATCCTGATGCTGTTGCTGTTTGTAGAATGGACACTTAGAAAGAATACTCTGACTCCAATATGAAAAGGTGATGAAATATCCGTAATTTTACTAATTTTTCAGAAGACTTCTACAACACAGATTGTGAACATGTTGGGTGTCATAACTTCATTGGCTCTGTGGGCTAAGCCCACTCCAAGGGGCAGAGCTGACACTCTGGCACGTAGCAGAAAAATGTTTACCTAACAGAAAAGCTTCTATCTGAGAAAAACAATTTGCAGGTGCACGGAGTTTTGAAAAACAGTGATATTGTTTAGGCTAGCATCTGTGAGAAAGAAAAGGTTCTCACAAGTGCTAGAGAGCTGAGATTTTTCATAGCTAAAAGCTTCTCAGCACTGACATGATGCAATAACAAAAATGACAGCTCAAAGTGAGTACCCTCAAGAAGTGACACTGAACAAAGGACCCTAATTTTTCATACCCTCCCAGTCTGTGTGTGAAAACATGGGGTCTTGCAGCTGAGTCCTCTGCTCCTGCTGTGTCTCTGGGTGTCTGGTCACCTGGCTGGGCAGAGCTCCCTGTGCCCTCTGCTTTGCACTTTGGCACTAGTTCACAGCCTTCTTGCCTTGGGCCCTGCCCTCCAGAGCTGTCTGCAGCTCACACTTAGCTGGTATACTGAGCTATCTGCACTAAATGGATTCCCCAATAGTTGTGGGTTTTGATTGCTCCCTCTTTCTTACAGTGAAGCACCAAGCTACTTCTGAAGGCTGTAACATACTTCAGCTCTCTGTTCGTAGAACAATATCCACAACAGGGTTGTTCTGGTCATGACAGCTAAGATGGAGCTTTACTATACAGTGGAGCCTTAGATACACACAAAAATGTCACTGAAATGGAAGATGCACCTATCTAATTTCAAAGGCAAAATCAACAAGCTCAGATTCACATTCTTTTCATAGTCACCTTCTCTTTCACTCACTGTCACTGAGGTCCTTCCAAAATATGATGGATAATAGAGCTGTTAAGGGCATTGACCTGTTGGAATGAATCCAGATGAGAGCCACCAAGACAATCAGGGAGCTGGAGCACCTCCCATATGAAGACAGGCTGAGAGACCTGGGGCTGTTCAGCCTGGAGAAGAGAAGGCACTGGGGAAACTTTACAGCAGCCTCCCAGTACCTAAAGGGGGCTTTCCAAAAGGCTGCAGGGACTTTTCACAAGGGCATGTGGTATTAGTTCGAGGGGGAATGGTCTCAAACTGAAGCAAGGCAGGTTTAGATTAGATGTTAGGAGGAAATTCTTTACTATAACTGAAACAGGTTTGCCCAGAGAAGCTGGGTACTCCCCATACCTGGATGTATTCAAGACCAGGCTGGATGGATCTCTGAGTAACCTGGTCAAGTGGAAAGTGTCCCTGCCTATGGTGGAGGGCTTTGAACTGGATGATCTTTAATGTCCCTTCCAAGCCAAACTATTCTATGATTCTATGATTTTAAGGTGAACATTTGAGGTAGGCTTCTCTAGCTGGTAATGGGAACTAAAAAAATGTACCTTCCCAGTTTTAATTTTCCTCAGAAATCCTAGAATTGTGTTTCCAAATATTGTAAAAGTGAATAGTCCAACATGCTGCTCCTAGTCAAAGCATAAATAAGTACAAAGTGAATGTTTCATACATTCCAATCAAAATACTTCAAGTTCTTGTGATATTCAGTAAGTGAAGACTGCGTATTAAGAAAACAAATGTTAGTGGGCAAGAAGGTTAGGAAATAGAAGTTTTTAGGAAAAAACCAACACAAAAACAAAGCTAGAGAATCAACTTCTATTAATATGAACAGGCATAGCAGATAAAAGTATTCTGTATGTATATTCTGTATGTATGTTTATCTCTGTATGTATATTCTGTATGTATGTAGAGACAAAGATTCCTATCCTGGGCTGCCCTAGCAGTAACAGAGAAATACAGCATTATAGATGGGAAGGTTTGATGGAGCTCAAACTGACTCAAATCCTTTTGATATCATCAATTGAGTTGGGCTCCAAAGTGATGTTGGCAGTTTTGAAAAACTTAACCATTTGCACAAAGACTTTGAGATCTGGCTGAGGATTCGGTTTTCTTTACTTCTAAGTTTATAGTTTGAGATACATAATGGAAATCTCCTGAAAGATCTGAACACATTCATTTGAAGACAGACCGACCTTGTGATGTTTTACCTTCACAAATGGTTACTGCTATCAAAACCACTAGTCACTGTTTTAAAACACAGCCTATAAAGATAAGTATTATCTTTCCATATTCACTCCATGCTCCTGCACTGACACCAAGGAAACAAAACTATGTTTTACTATCTCAAGCCAAGAGAAGAACAAACAGTTGAGAATATGCAACTAAATAACCCTTATTCCTATTTCCTATTGCTTAAAATACACTAAAACAACAATAATAAATGCTAAAAAAATCCCAATGCACAATAAAGTTTGGTTTTCAAGAATGAAAATATATTTCTTTGACAAGTTATAGAATTACAGTTACTCTACAGTGATAAAATAACACAAAATAAATACTTTTTTTTTTTTTTGCAAAATAAAACAGTACCTAATGGAAATAAAACTCAATGAGTAGAACAAGAAGGCTCTGGCCTATGCATGGATTTGAGCTCTTACTTCACCTTTGTTAGTGATAACATTGCTTTGCTCTGCAAATCAGCATTGAATGGTCAACATTAAACACCCTGCCAGGAAAAGATACCAAAGCTCTTAAAAAGTATTTCAGCAATGCATTTACATATAAATTTTAATTTTTAAAGCTTAATTCTTGAGTTCTAGAAATTTAAAAAACGTTGGATTGAGGGTTTTTTTTACCAACTATTAATCATGCAGATACTGGGACTTGGGAATTCCTTGCATTCTAGGTGATCCTCTAAAGTACTTCAAAGTGTTAAAATTTAAGCCTGTAAATACATAAGAAGCAGATTAAAGAAATAGTTTAGTTTATCAGATACAACTACCTTATATTAAATGTTACTCCAATCTATAATGCCTTTCATAAAATGAACAAGGTTCTCCTGAATGTTCAGTAGGCTAAATATTCCCTGGCTCTACCAGGAACACTTTTCTGATAGAATTAATATTAAAAAAGCTATCCATTGGCATTACTATTGTGAAATGAATTGTGATATTTGCTCCATTGTTGACTTTCTTTTTTTTGCTTTGATCATTCTTTGCCCTTTCTAATTGATTAACTGTCTCCTTATTGCAAGAGTTTGCAAAGGCTTTGGTTAAAGTCTTGGGCAAAGGAATATGTTCACTAATCAGGTCCTCAGAAGCACATTTAGAGCACTGATTAAAAGCAAGTGGACCATCTAACCTTTTACAGCTATGATTACTCAGTAACTCAGAGAAGCAGCTCCCCCTCTGATGCCTGCTGAAGGCTAATCAGGACTTATTGGTTTCCTGATGGCTGATTTATCTCTATCAACTTAGCTTACCCTGAAGATCTTTAACTGTAAATTTTTCTCTTAAGCAGAAGTGGTCTGTATGGATGCTTCACAAATTCTTTAATGTTTGTTACATAACCTATACAGATAAATCAGAGTTTATCAATCAGTTTCTACTACTTTGAGTGATGGACCAATGAAACAAAACACAAATAATAATTTAATTTATTTCTTTGATATTCTTTTTTCACATGATTAAATGGAAGCTAGTTTTATTATTCCTTCATACAATAAGCATAGAGATCATGGGGATTACTGAAATCTGATAATTCCTAATTATACTTCTATATATTTTGGCCCTCTTTTGGTGTTGATATATCTAAACACTACATACAGTGCATTTGACAACACGGTAGTTCTGATAAATTAGTTACCAAGAAAAAATAAAATACTTGGTATGAGACAAGAGTTTTGTAGAAAGTTAATATTTTTTTTTCTTTTGTCTTAAAAGAGTCCTCATAGAGGCAATTGGGCTTTTTTTTTGTTTTGTAGTCTGCATATTATTTAGATTCAACAGTTAAAAGGAAGTGTCTTCTGTAATAACAGTGATCCTTCTTTGTAGCTTGTACAGAACAAGTCAAACTGATTGTCCTCTTCTACTCTTTTCCTATGAGATGATTTTTAGACTCTTATGTTAGAGACAGGAACATCTGATTAGTTTTACCACATAATTGGAAAATATTCAGTTGTAAAATACTTTACCACATTTTACTAGCCCTTTTTTATCCAGAAGAGAAGTCACAGGAAATAAAATTTTCTCAGATTTTGGCTCATACCATAGCTCTACCTTTTTCAGCAGCCATTTTACAGTGTCCACTGGAATTGGCCATGGTAGTCCAGCCATGAACCTTGACTTGTAGATGCATGATTTAAATACATCAACTTTCAAATAAATTGTCCTGATCCCTTATTCTTTATCCACTATCTTCTGTCTGTCTGGGTTCAATCCAAATGCATGTCAGGCACATGGATCACTGATAGTGAATGACACTCTGGAGGTGCAAGAAAATTGTTTCTCATGCTACCAGAGAGCAGCAGGGCAGGCAGGTCAGGGCTCCAGCTATGCTTAAAAGCAATGAAATTCCTGCCTGAGAAGGAAAACAGCAGCCCAGGGAGCTTAGGACTCAGTGTGTTCTTGACTACCCTCATTTTTGCAGGGAAAGAGTGTGCCAGGTATGGTTGCACTTACAAAGGCAGAGAGTGCACTTACTTCAGTCCTAATCTTACGGTTGCTAAAAAATTCTCTTCCTATCCAGTTAAAAACATCTCTTACCCAGCACAAGTTAAGGGTATCTGATTTCTGATAAATTTTCCTTTCCAGTAATTGTACCAAGAATAGGAACTTATCAATGTGTTACTCAACTACTGGACCAACAGATCCATAGAAATGTGCATTTCTATTTAAGTATAATGAATGTTAGTCATGTAAGTCTAAATCTTCCTTATTTTGAAATAGAAAGCTGTAAACATAAAACATAAGGATAATTTGGAAATAGAACACACATAGTTTTCATGGGATTTTCTTCATATATTCTTGAATTCCTGTGTGATCATCAGACAGCTTTTTAAAAGAGAAGGGTATTTTCTTTTTATTGCCAACAGTCTCTGTCACTCTGGCACTGTATGAGGCATCAAGTCCTGCCAACCCAACATGAATGTAAAACAGAATGTGCACTTACCAGAGCAGATTTCAGACACTGGTTTCTAGGTTTCTTTAAGATGGCTGCTTTGGATTAAAAATCAGAATTTGCATAAATGCACAAATTTAAATATATCCCTGAAATTTCACTTGTGAAAAAAATAGCACCTAAAATTCTCTGGAAATACATTGCATGTTTCACAACAGTGTAATACCCACATGTGCAATCTGCACTTGTAACTGTAAAGGATTTCAGATCAGTCCATAAGAAGTTTTTGTTTGAAAGAATGCACTATTTATTCAAGTTAGGCAGCATGTTTTTAGCAAAAATATAAATTTTGTAAGAAGCAAAATTTTTTTTTTTCAATATTTCTATCTCATTTCCATGAAACCTTACTTATTCTCTGCTAATTAGTCAGGAATTCTAGGTACCGTAATTTCAGTAGTAAAAGGAAAATAAAACAGGTGTGCCTACAATAAACCTGCTTCTACTTGTGTTACACTAAGTAGGAGCTTGCTTTCTTTTTCACTTGTTGGAGAGCATACAAAGTGAGCTGGTTATCAATTTGTGTGCACCTTCTTCCCATGGGAATTGAACTACAATAAGCATTCCTCATGTCATTTTACAGCATTTTACCCATATAGCATTTTTTGCTGTGTGGCTTCCTGTAATGTTTTGTATTTTAAGCAAAATAAGCAAGCTGGAAAAAGTACTTTAATAAAAGCTGGAGGGGAAAAAAGAAGTATGAAAGAGAATCTCTGAGGTACTAATTCATTAAAAATTAGGTTCAATTATTGAACTACTCAGAAGAAGATAATGGGTAAGTTTCTCTCAGTGTTAAGTTTGTACTCAAAGCAATCAGATGTAAACTATAGATTAATATAGTAATTGGTATGGTCTGGTAGTGAGCATAAATGAAGTAATTCAGTCTTCATTAAATAAATTGTAAATATTCCCTCAAAGCTCTCAACAAAACAGATTTTCAAAGGAATGTGAATTTTGATTTATCCAATTTTTTGACTAAATTAGCATTTTTTGCACAAATATGCTTGTCTCATTTTGATAGAAGCAACTCCCACTTTCTGTTTATCCACCTCTCTGTCTGAAATTACTGGAAAAAGCTAATATTAATGCTTTTTATTTTTCAGCTCCTCATAAAATGGGAAAAGTTAAAGAAGGTCAAAGTTCATTTTGGTAACTGGAAAAAAAGCCTTCTGAGAAGAATAATTTTTTTTTCAAAATTTATACTTTTAAAAATGACTTCATCAGAATTATTCACATTTCAAAATTAAGTCATTGCAAAATCAGTCTCATCTTACAGTTTAGATCACAGTTTAATTAATGATACAATATCTAATCATTCCCCGGCATTATTCTTCCTATAATGATTGTTCAAGACAAGAAATTGTAGTCAAAAGGCTTGAGTACCTCAGCTTCTGCTTAGGCTGTATGAAAAAGTGTATGCTTGGAACATAGTTTTATTCATATACTTAAGCCCACCCTAGCTTTCCTACTCTTAAATTTCTTAACTTCTACAGGCAAACACTGGCATGAAAAATGATTAGAGGACAGACCCCATTCTGTGGCACCTCAGGGGGGAATCTCAACCCTTCTGACTATTTTACTGATGCTTTATTGCCCTTTTAGCTGCCTCATCACAAAACATTTTCTCTGGAGAGCACAGACCATCATTGCACCCTCACCAAAATACAGTAGCTTCAGCTGGGATGTGGATCTGGCCATGTTTTTCAAAAAGATGAATTTCTGTCTTTAAAATACACAGTGATATGCAGAGATGGAGCCTTTCCCCACAGCTCGGGCTCTGGCCTGGCCACGGCTGCTGCAGTCACTGGGACACACCAGGACATGCTGGACAGAGCCAAGACTCACTCTCTCCAGGAAACTGGGCTGGATTACTTGTATAGAATCATAGAATGGTTTGGTTTGAGAGGGACCTACCTTAAAGGTCATCCAGTTCCAACTCTGCTGCCATAGGTAGGGAGACCATGTGTTAGATCAGGTTGCTCAGAATCCCATTCAACTTGGCCTTGAACACTTCCTTGAACACTTCCAAAAAGTGTTTTTAAAATAAATTAGAACAGCCAGTGTGTTTGTCTGGGTACCCCTGCTGTCTATTTTGACAAGTGTTTGGATTCAGCCAGCTGTCCCTTTTGGCCTAGACCTTTCCTAACTGCCAGACATCTGTCACAAAAATTCTGAAACAACTTCTCCCCTCTTAATTGGGTTACTTAAACAATGTGCTTTACCATGTTCTCCCCAACATGGCCTTCAAATCCTGCTGCCTCGACTTTGCCCATTTATTTGTGCTACTCCAGCACAAATGTGGCTGCCTGACAGCAGAGTCGCCAGCTGACGGACATTTGGCCATTCCTCCTCTGTCCCCTTGTCCCATCTTCTCCCACCTCTGAGCTGTCACCACCTTTTCCTAAACTGTACCACAGAGAAGAGGAGAAAATTAATTGTGTCATTTTCACATAACGTCCTTCTACCATCATGACCCTGGAAATGCTACCTCCTTGCAATTATAGTGAGTTTGCACAGGTGTAACTTCACTTATTTAAATAGCCCGACATCTGATTGACACATGCAAGTATGTGAGGAGATCCTTGGCCCACATCTTTGTCACTGTGAGTTATTTCAAATGTAAGAACATTATTTACTACTTCAGTTATATAAGGATAAATATAACTAGACATATATTGCTGCTGTCACTTCTCCCCCAAAATACAGAATTAATGAGCTCTGACCAGACAGTTTTGGCTTGTCTCAGGTTTGTTTGATGGAGGTTTTGGGGGCAATATGGGCATCACTATTTTTTTTAACTAGTTAAGTTTTAGATTTGCTAAGAGCTCAGTTCCAGACTTTTTCTCAAGTGATGGCATAAAATTTTTGTTTTGCTAGAAAACTCCTTTTCAAATCTTACCTGTGGAACAGTGAAGGGGATTTTTCTGGTGTTTGCTGTAATTGGATCCATTCAGCCCTGAGACCATAAAGTTCGTTTGTCCTTTAATGTATTGAAAATGCTGCTAAAGATAAAATAAAACCCACATTATATGCAAAGCCTGGAATTTATTGCTAAGGGTAGAGAAAAATCCACAGTCAAATCAAAGAAATTTTATTTGTCAAGACCTGATTTAAGGGGAAGGGAAGGGAAGGGAAGNAGGAAAAGACTTAATAATAAGAATATAATTATTCCACTTGGGTTTCATCTTGCTCTACTGTTAAACCATCTCATATTCCCTGGTTGTCAGTTTCAGACCAGGGTGGCTGGGGGCATTACAGCATTCTCAGTATTTTACCAGGAGGATCATGACTGACACTGATGGTTTCCTTCTCCATACTGTAGGGTCCACTTGCATTCTTTTGTGTACTTTCAGAGTTGTTATTCTGCACTGCTCCAAAATGCTACATTAAATCTCAATTCACTTTATACAGATTGTGAGTTATCCTGGATACATTCTCTTTGTTCTCCCTTACCATTATAGATGGTTTTGCTCATCTCCCTAAGCTGACAATTCTGCAGCTGACCACTGATGATCTGTTCACTGGTTGAGGGGGGCAGGATCCTGCTGTGCCCAACTGTTAGGACACCATCCTATGCCTACTCCATGTGGTATCTTGTGCCTGTATTACAGTTTCCAACATCTTCTTCTCATCCCATCCCTATCTTCTTTTCTGCATCATCACACTGATTCGTTCTACATTAAAAAAAAAAAAGTGCTACTTCTTACTAGTATTAAATTTAAAATTACTTATAAAAACTATGCAAATAGAAAAAAAATAGGAAATAATAAATTTCATTATAAAACTGCTCCAACTGATAAACAAAGTGAAATAAAATTCAGCACAAGGAAAACAGACAATGAGTCGGACAAGTCCTACTTCTGAGGCCTTAAAAGATTAGTACAAAATGCATCAGTCTTGCAAACAAAGTTTTCTGACAGAAAAAATCCCCAATGAAATATTGCCTACCAGTTACTTCACACAGCCCCCTTTTGAGCAGTGGCTGAGTACACAAACATTTCAACTCATTTCAAATAATGGATGCTACTAATGAACAGAAAAAGCTAAATGGAAGTATTACCTTGATATGGTACCAAATATGGTGGGTGTGTCCTGGTTTTATCAGATATATTAATAAAAACAGTAGAAGTATTCCAGCTAAATAAAACATGATCACTTCATTGTTAGCTATTTTGAATTTTTCTTTTAAAAACAAACCACAACAATCTGAATCACATAATCATATATCCAGGAAAGGGGCAAATTTTGGTCATTTTTATATTTTATTAGCTTAATATTTTTTGTTAGCTCTTTCCTATTTTTTTTCAGTTCTCTACATTTCTTTTGAATAGAGAAATAATTACTTAATTCCTCATCACTAGACAAGTATAAGATTATTATAGGTTCACAGTTTAATTTTAATAAAATTATGGTTTGTTAGGATGTTTGGGGTTTTTTACACAATAACTATCAATTAAAGTAGCTGAGTTGTAATACCCATTGTTTCTGCCACAAAATAAAAGAATAGAAAGGTTATGTGTGCTCCTATTTATCATTATGTCAAGAAAAGTCATACTGGATAGAACTGAAAAACATGTCAAAATTAGTGATATGGCTATGTTGCTGATTCTCCATGGTCAGGTAAAGCTCAGAGAAGAGAACATCATATGTAAAATTTCAGTATGAAGAATGCAAGTGAAAGCAATATCAGTTTTGGCATCTTTTAAATTAATTTTTCAGTAGATAACTTTATTTTGTCCCAATTAGAGTCAAATAAATACTTAGAACAAATTGCATTTTTTCCTTTTTTTTTCTTTTTCTTTTTTTTTAACTGTATGTTGGGGAAGTGGAGGTTTGTTATGAGAAGCATAAGCTTTCTTCAGGTTGTTTGAGGATTTTTTAATGGACTGTATTTTCACTGTTTCAGCACATTTTATTTTAACAAATATTATTGAAAGGATATTTTTTTAACTTCAGAAAAACTCAACTATCCGTTTTCTTCCTCTGAAATCTAATAATATGAAATATGTTTTATAAGAATTTCAGAAATATTTCCATGTTCTTCACAGTGGTTATCTTGATTTTCAGTTCTTCAATGATCCATAAAAAAGTGTTCTAAACTTGCTTTTATTTAGAAACTTGAATATGAACAACAATAAGGTTGGTTCACCTTTTATCAACCTCTTTTCTTACAATACTGGATTCTGTAATGATGGTGATGGAGGATGGATGTCGTGTCATCTAGATCTTTATGATATTTATGTGACCCTTATAACTGTAAATTTTTGAATATTTTTGGAGATTTAATCTAAAAAATCAGCATAGCATCATCTGATGCATAATCAGCATTTTTATTTTTCTTCAGTCTGAGCAGGAAGACTCTATAGTTTCTCAGCATTAAGGACATTTTCTCACATAGCCTTAATCTAGTTGTTTGACACATGACTGAGCTCTTGATCTTGATGAAAAATACTTGAAGTTCCCTATTTTACTAGTGTGCATTAGCTGACCTACTTCTGTTTGGTTAGTCTGTGTATCTCACAAAAGAATAATTGGATTTTTGAAGGAAAAATCAAAGTCACACTGCTGCACCTTAATGTTCTGACTTGTCTAGCTCTGTCCATAGAGGTGGGTCAGTACACAAAGATATCCAGAAATTGTCTAGTAGCTTTCACAAAGAAGAGCTCCTCAGTTCACATACTTAAAAAATACATCACAGTCAAAAACATTTATTTGCAAAGATGTGATACATAGTTAATTGCTGAGTAAACTGTATGTCCAGGATTACTATCAGTAATATGACAAACAAACAACCATAGTAGACACCTACAAAATGTTACTAAACATTCCATCCCCACTTTTTCTGACTGCTGATTAGTTATCATATACACAGAAAGAGCCAGAAACCTCTAGCAGCTGAGCTGGGATCCTATGCTGTGTGTATTTTAATAATTTTTCTTTGCATATTAGCATTTAGTTGTTTTCACAGTTCCTTCTTTTCAGCATCTTTTAAAATTCACTAGAAATACTTAATCTGGTACTATAGAGTTAGAAGTTTTGGCAGGAAGATACTAGGTTTTACTGGCTCTGGGAATGTCTGTGGCTTGTACTGAACTAAATAAAACCATGAATGGACTACTGAACAGAGGTACATGAGACAGGAAAAAGTGACAGGTACTGAGGTCTTTCATTCCTTCCACACACTGATTTTTTTTTCTGTCTCAGAAGTCCTCATCCCTTTGCATCAGAGAGAAAAATTTAAGAGCATGTGCTACTGAGCAAGTTACATAAACTAATTTCTGAGAGATTTCAGGGATGGATACACCACAGTCTCTCTGGACAACTTCTTCCAGGACTGTCACTTTCACAGTGGATTCTTCCCTGTACCCAGCTGCAATTTCTCTTGCTGCAACTTGTGACCTGCTCTTTGTCCTTTCACCCTGCACCTCTGGGAAGAGTCTGGCTCCATCTGCTGTATCCCTGCCCACTAACTAATGAAACATGGGAGACAGATCCACTCTCAGTGCTCTCTTCTGAAGGAAAAACCCAGCCTGCCCAGCCTCTCCTCATGCACCCTATGTGTTAGTCCCCAGCCATCCCCTACTGAGCTCTTGCCAGTTTGTACATCTTTCTAGCGAGGGTCCAAAACTGGAGTGCTCTCCCATTCAGTGTGATCTAAAGGCTTGGCCTGCTCACAGTTTATTTCATTTCATCATTCAGATAAAGGGAAAATAATTTAGTTGGCTCTTAGAGGGTTAAAAAATCAATAGTTTAAAATACTCCTAACAGAAAGAAGAATTCAATATCAAAGACTTGGAGTGGCTCCTGGAAGGGAGGCGAACTAGACTGAAATTTCAGCACACCAAAGAGGGAACTGAATTCAGGACTCCTGCTTTTTAGGAGAACAACAAAAAGCCCCCAGAGATCAAGTTGGGGTTTTTTCTCTCTCCTTCTTTTGCTTGGTTTTTATTACAACTGTACAGAAATGTATAACTTTAAAAGTTCTTATTCTTATTTTACATTGGTTAAATCTTTTTTTAGTAAAATTTGCTTGGATTAATTGATAGTTTCATCTGCCTCAGAATAAAACTCAAAGGTTTTTTCTAGAAAAATGCATTGCTGAATAGATCTGTGTTGTAGAATCTAGGAAGTCCCATTTGTTGGTGCTGTTGTCTTATGTCTGAAGAGCGACAGCAAATTTTCTGTCTTCTAAGACCCACTGCTCATGCAAGAAGCAAAAGTCATTTTGCCTGCCAATTGCAAATCCAAGGGTCAATTTATTTTAATAGCAACAGTTGTACCATAAGATTTATAACACTATCTTTAAAATTTTGCTAGGTTTTTAACTTTCTCATTTTTATCACCAAACAGTAATAACATGCAATAGCTTCTGTGCCTTCCATCTCACAAGACAAACTGATTTTTGCATCAAAAATATTTGCAGCTTTAAAATTTTGCAGTTTTATGCATAAAAGATGTTATGCAGGACAATTCTTTCAAATAGCTTTATTTTTTGTCTCAAACTTTTCTAGTCTGTTGTCAATACAAGAACATTTCTGACACTATTACTACATGAATTTTTAAGTATTAAAAATGTGAAGGACAGAATTCTTGTCATTGTTATTGCTGTTATCATTATATAGAAATATTTTAATTGGAATACTATCTTGTATAACTCATGCAATATATCTTCCTAAAGAAGCAACCTGAATAGGGAATAAGGCCCTGGACTTTATTTTTAAAATTTCTGGTTTTTTTTTTTTTCCTAGTATCAAAAAAGTGGTAATTTTTTTATGGGATTAGCTGTACAAATCCATTCACAAGAATGTGAGGTCATGAGGATGAGCATGCAAAAAATTCTGACATAATGATTAAACACTATATTGAGAATCTCTGGATCTCCCATTATTTTGACCATATTTTTTTACTAGGGCAAATGATAGGACAGAATTTCAAAACAGATTTTCGTCTTTGTACCAGAAGAGAACACAAAAGTTCACTTCTTAACAGGAAAAAATATCATTAATTTGAAGGATAATGAAAATGAACTCTAAGTACTTTCAGCATTCATTTTAATATGAAGTGTCTTTTCTCTGGAAAAACTTTGAATCAAAATCTCAACATTTAATTTTTTTTTTCTCAGTAGTTCATTTTTAATCAAGTCTAGTTTAGATTTAGAAGATTTATTAGCTTTACTCAGTTTAGAAATAATTAAATCATAGCCCTTTATTATTACCTCTGAGTTGAAAATGTTCCCTTCTGTCTCCATTAGGCTTGTACCCAATTGGTCACATCTTTCCTCGCTGGCAGTAATTGTTTCATGCAGAGAGTCCAGCTGTTAGACCATAATACTATGGTCCTAATCTATCATATTTAATGACTTCTGGAAAAATAAATCACTTTTGAAGCCTACAAGGAGGAGATACCTAAAGATAACTTTGTATATATAGGACAAGATGATTTTACTGATAGAAGTGCTGTTTATTCTTGTCTGCAGTAATCCCCAAAACAAGTTTCACAAAAATTTTATGAGGAAAAAATCCCCAACAACCAAGGTCTTGTTTCAATTTATGAAAACACCGGGGGTTTTGTTGCATTTCTGGAAATTGGCATTTTCCTGTATTTTGTTTGCAGGAAAATGTCTCTCACTACAGTAGGCAAATCTTTCTGGGGATTGCTGACACCAGTCAGATATGTTGTACCTTCCTTTATGATTGTGGATTCCAAGTCTTGAATGATGACATATTTTAAGGCTTTTACCTCAATCTTGACGTGCTTTGAAAATTCCCATACCTGACCTTTTCTTATATTAAAAATACTTTAACTTATTTGCAGTTAATACTGGTATTTTGGTTCCTAAAATAGTGAGTTTGGTGCGAATGCTGCAATTAAAAAGCTAAATCTTAATGAATGGTCAAATTCTGATCTTGGGGAAATGTGGCTTCAAAAAATATTGATTGTACATTTGGAAAAATTTTTATATTTTTAAAACATTAAGTACATACAAGTTATAGTTGTTATCATTATTATTAAACAAGTTTAAGCAGCAATAGATTTTAACTGTTATGATATATCACCAGCCTATTAAAAGTGTCATATTTTAACCTTTATAGAACTAGGAGCTGACATTATGCTCACTTAATATTCTCCACTCACACTGCTGAAGACCTAAGGCAGCTTGTCATCTGAGGTGTATTAAGCAGCATGACAGAGACTATAGGGATAATTTGACACATGTCAAATCAGGGTAATAGCTATATTACCCAGGCAGCATAAGGAGATTATTGTGAAATTCCACGGTATCGCAAACTTGTCACCATCTGGAAGAGAACCTGAATTTTTACAGGAAAGCTGGTTTTCATTTTTGTAAGTACAAATATCTCATAAGGAAATGCCTATATCCCAGCCTAGGTTTATGTATTCTTCAGGTACAGAATTTTAGAGCCTCGCATCAATGGTACTATGCTTCAGAAAAAGCAAGAATCCTGGTTGGATGATTTTCCTGAATTTATTGTGAGATGTGAGTATACTGAACTAGGCCTTATGCATTTTGATGGAATTTCATGTGCAAAACATTTATAGCCCAGTTTGAAGCAGATGAAAAGATCCCCCAAAAACCAAGACTGAAAAATGCTCATTTATTCAGACTATTAGTGCTCTGTAAGTGACTACTTAGATGTGTTTAATCGTAACAAGACAAAACTACTATGTCCTTAAAAGCAAATTAACCAGGGGAAAGACACTGGCCCAAGAGCTACTGCTGAGTCTTCGGGGCTGTTAAACACTCAGTAAAAACTGGAGTTTCACTTTGGCTCAAGCTGGAGCCATCTCTTGGCAAGATCAAACAAGGGACCATGCCAACCAGTCTGGTTTTGGGCAGCTGTGTGGACACAGAGCTGTGGCACAGCTGGTTTCAGAAGCAGAAACACCTCCCTGCCATTTACATTCACTAATAGCTGCTGTTTCTGCACAGCAATGCTGTTTTCTGCCATGAGCTGCGTGAGTCCAAGGGAACAGGAAGACAACACAGCCTTAGTTAAGTTGCTTCTTGCTGTGCAGGTACCCTGCTGTGTTCACCCCGTGCTGCAGCCTTCCTGATGTTTTAGAAAACCATAAAACTCTGAGACAAAAAGGCAGACATCAAAAGTATATGGTGAGATAGCACTAAGCTGTTTATGTTAGAGAGATGGGTCACTACCAGGAAAATGAAGAGAAAAGGGGGGAAGTACTCATATAAAGAAGCTTCATCTGAGTTATTTTTGCTCTTTAGCTCAGATCACTGACACAATATTTGCTTCTCTAAGGAGGAATGGATGCTGTGATTGGCCTTTTCACAGAAAGGGCTGGTATCTCCCAAATACCACCTAATAGATAAAAACATGATTTTATCCACTCTAGTTACAACCCTGCCTAAAACACCCCTATAACACATGTTTTTAGAAGACAAAAGGGAGAAAATTAGGTGTTCAGTCTTTACATTTCTGTATATGTTCATGTCAGGGGAATTTGTATGGGAAATTGCCATTTTTTTGTAAGAATACTATCTCATTTTCCTATGCAGACACTAATTAACTGAAGGAAGGAGGGAGAAGCAGTTGACTGCATTTCTTTACCATGTGATACAGACAAAAGTCACATCTGAGCATGCTACACTGAGTTGGCAATCACCCTTCCATCCAGCTTAGTCTCAAAAAAACCTTATAATTTCCATATGTGACTTACAGTGTCCTCATAAAAATTCCTTGGAGAAAAGGCCTCTTCTCCTGCATTATTACATTTGTATGCAGTGATAATTACTGAAGTGACAGAATGGAGTAGAGATGGATTGCAGTGTGGGCAGGCTGAAGAGTGTCTCTAAGGTAATATCAAGCATGAGGTATGAAAGACAGATTCCTTGGGCCAGAACTAGTTGGACTTCTTATTTGTGGTAATTTGTCACTTGATTGTCACTTCAGATATTAAAACTAAGTAGTGAATGAATTGTTTGTTTCAGGAATGAAAAAACTAAACAATCTCTCCCTTATGCTTTCCCTGATAATATATAAAACATGAGATACCCAAAACTAAGTTATTATGTTAGAATAATTTTTGCAAACATAGTCTTCTGCCAGTGTTCCCTATAATGCTTTGAAAACCATACTTGTTTAGAGAATGGAAATTTTTTGCATTTAAGGTTGTCACCAATAAGTCCATTCATTAGTAGAACTTTGGAACAATTTTTAAGGGTCAGAGAGACTTGCACTTAGTCTTGCAAGTTATCACAGTAGGTAACACACAAAGTACGTGCAAATCTGCCAAAAAAAAAATAAATAATTCCATGTGCTGAATAATAAAGATTTACTGACAATTAGCTCAAATGCAAACTATCAAGCTACTCACAAGAATAAGTGGTATTCCACTTGAATGGGGAGGAAACTCTGGCCCTAAGTGTCAGCATAGCAGCAAAGAACTAGGAAAACAATACAAATTAGTGAACCATTAGCCAGAATTACTAAGAGAAAATTGATTTTTTAAAATGCTGAAAATAAATCTTAATCTCTATGTATGCCACTGAATTTAGCAAATTTCTCCAATAGAATAAATTGATAGATCTAGTCCACTTCACTGCCAGATGTCAGTGAAATCATTTCAGGCGCTATAAGCAAGAGTGGTGTGTGCCTAATCACATGTTGTCACAAATTTGGCAGATCCTCTCATCTTTGCTTCATTGCTTTGCATGGTTCCCATTTGTCATTTAGTGTCACAAACCCTCAAGCATGAGAGATTAGAGTGCTTCAGTTAACATGCTGCTACAATGCTTTAAATAAGGAGCAGAAACTCACTTTCTAAATGTAGTCTTTAGAGACAGACAAGGAAGGTTACTGATAAATGCCTAACACAGTTGATTAACAGGTATGTTTCCAAGACTCATTCCTTAAATTAGACCCAAAAAGTGCAAAAGGGATCAAATCTTTATCAATTAAGCTAATCCATCTATTAAAATTCTCTCTTGAAATGAATATAAACGCATCTAAGGGTGATTATTGTACCTTTCTTTCATTCTACTTGCTCTTTAACATATCATTAAAGTCTTTTTTGTCTCTGATGAGTTTTGAACCCATTAATTACAGGGCACTACACTGAAACTGTCTCTGCAAATGAGTAGCTAGGCAGGCATTTTTCTTTTAAGACACAAGCTAAAGTGAAAAAGATAAAAGAAATATTTGGTTCAGTTGTTTTAATTTCTCTAGGGACCCAAAACAAAGGGAAAAGACTTAATGCTCTTCAACATAGACTAATGTGTTTTAGAATTCAGTCTATAAGTTCTATGGGGATTTTTCTTTAGCAAACCTATACCATAATTTATTGCAGGATAATCCCTTGTTTGTGATTTTTAAAAATGAAAAGCTCTTGTGTATAGTCAAAGCAAACAGAATTCAGTCACACTGGTCTGGAAACACATTCATACAGACTGGAATTTGGTGTCCTGTGTTTGTGTCTCAGTCTGAAGGAAGGGCTGCAGATCACTGCAGTACTACACTGTTTCAGCAGATGGTGAATTGCTTCTTTTCTACTTCAAATCATGGTATTACTTATTATTCCTTCAAATTGTATGTAAGGCTATGCTGAATTTATTGTGATTATGCTATGCACCCTCCTATCTTCTGTATAATTTTGTTTATTTTGTCCTTCTCTCTTATCATTAGACTAAACTCATCAACAGTAACCATAAGCTTGTGCTTCTCCACTATTTTTTCCACCTGAAAGTATTTGTCAAAATTACTGGCTTCTCATAACTAGAAGGAAGCTAGGCTTAGATGCCATTCACAGCACCTTTACATAGAAACTAATTATTATGAGACTTGCTCTTTCAGCCATGCTGAATTTCCTGATTCACTATCATTTCTCTTACAGCTGTGTATTTCTGGTAATTTGAAATACCATATACAGTGACACTGGTCTTTGTTCTAAATTCACTCATATTAATCATAATTTTCAGAGCTTGTTCTAATTTGCTGTGTTATGCATAAATGTTATTATCTCCTTTTTTTTTTTTTTTGCATAGCATCCATATTAAAACACTGCTTATGCTTTAGTTAGAAAATAATAAAATGGAGAAAAATAATGAGTTAAAAGAATATGACTGCATTCCAAATTTCATTTGCGTTTAAGGCAGACAAATAAACTGATCCATAAATCTATTAATCATAAAAACAAGTCTTCTGATTTTGTAAGACCTTTAAAAATCAGTTATCATAATTTCCCTTCTTATTTTGGATGTTTGCTCAGCTGAGCAGAGCTTTATGCTTACCTGAGTTCTACTGATTTTTGCAGAAATCAGACGCCCTACAGTGTTTACAGTGGCAAACTTTGAAAGGAAAACTACATTATGGAAAGAAGAATAGATTTTAACTGAATTCTGACATACTGTGGTTATATATGTTTATATATATACACATATATGTAGATATGTACATGTATATTCTAATTCTGAGCTCAAAATAAGTACTATATATAAATAGAAAATGAGTAAAATATGCAAGCTGGATAAAGAGTTTACATGTTAGAGGAACAGATGAGTATTTCAACCTCTTGTTCAAAAGTTAAAGTTAAGATATGGAATTGTAAATAATATCTTTTTAATAAAAGAAGATCTGCAGCACTCCGAAGAGAACTAGAACACTGTAGCTAATTTATCTTAAAGAAAAATGGTGTAATTCAATAATGCAATTATAATTTATATATACAAGAAATAACACGGAATTAAATAGGCAAATAATTAATGGATTAAAACTGAGAGAAAAATAAGTGGACTCATTTTGGGGAACTTTAGAGACCACTCACTTATCACAAGCACATCAGCTCTCAGGGTTTGTCTAAGAAGGTGCAGGTGAATCGTGTGCTATGGAATAAAGTCAGCTGGAAGAAAAATCATAACCTGTACTAACAATTGAAAAGAAATAGAAATGTATTTCCTGCACCATACCACTATAAACAAACTGGTGCATTTGGATAAAAGACTCCAGAATTTCTTCTGTTCATCACTCTAGGAAATTAAGATCTGAAATCTGCAGGTGTGCAGTCATAGCTAGAGGGGAGTAACAGCTAGGAATCTGCCAAGAATGCAAAATGCATGGGGAAGTAATCCTGTTTGCTCAGTCACTGCGAGGATCTGTAATTTCTACCTACACTATTTAAAGTGACAGAGGTTACCTTTACTGCAGTGCTCATCACACACATGTGACGTCATGGAGGATGTATCCTAAGGGATGTTTATCCACGTTGTTTCACTTTCCTTACAGCTTTGGGTTGCTTTCTTGTACTCCTCCTACAAAAGAGAGAGTTTCTGCCACCTTTCATCACCTCCTCAAAGGAGTGGTTTTAACAAACCAAAGAAAGTTATCCTTCCCATCTGCACAGCAGTGGTGAGAGACAGCTCTTAAGCTGAGTCCAGCTCTGGGATTCCCACTCCATGAGAGAAAAGCACGTGGGAGTGAGTCCAGCAAGGGGCCCCAAAGATGATGAAGGGACTGAAACTTCTTTCATATGAAAAAAAGCTGAGAGACCTGGTGTTGCAGTCGCTCAGACTGCCTGCAGCGTGGGGGGCTTAGAATGGGTGGATTACCCCGCGCTGGAACCAGCCTCTGAGGATAGCGTGGCTTGAAAATGCCTTCAGCTATCTTGCTATTAGCTAAGTTTAAGTCTCATCCCTGCCCCAGGGAATAGTATTGGCCCCTGCTAGACATGGCAAGGGATGATTGGGTAACTTTGATACACCTCTCTCTCTTTCTGGGACTCTTAAGCTTGTGCACGGGAGCGGGGTCTTCTTACCAGCTCCCTTCGGGACCCTCTGCCCCCTGGGGGCAGAGAGGATATACCTGGAATAAAGCTAGAAGAATTCCACTCTCTCGTCTCTTTGTCTTCGCTAATCGCTCGTTAACCCTGCCTGGTCAAGCAGGTCCACGAATCCCCAGCTCCGGTGCTGCTTGTGTTACCTGGGGGCTGCGGGAACGCATCCCTCCGTGCACGCTCCGAGCCCGAGACAGATCAACAAGGGATCTGGATCAGAACCAAGCCGAGCTAGCTACAACCTGGGACTGTTCAGCCTGGAGAAAAGAAGAATCAGGAGCAATCTTCTCAGTATGTATGAATACCTGACTGGGGCACTTCTCTGTGAGACTCATACCTATTCCTCATTACAGATCATTCTTGCAGTGAAGAAATTATTGCTGCCTCTGAAGAAATTACTCTTACTCAAAGCACTAATGTTAAAGGTTTAATATGACATCTCAGTTCATCTGTTCCATATTCTCTAAGCTTTACCTGTTTGTCTACTTACTTTATACCACAAAAGCATCAAGAAGCAAATGACTCTTCCTGAATAATAATTACCAAACAGACAGGAAACAGTACTAAATAATGGAGAGCTATGGTAGAGAAAATGGAATTCTGTATTGAGTCAGCAGAAGTTTGTGGTAATGTTGGTATTTGGTTTATCTCCTACTGTAAAGGAACTTTTGAATTTTACTCTTTACTACAACATTGCCTTTAGATGAAATTTAACATTGTGTTCTATGAACAAACTAATAGCTATTTCCTATTAGAAATAATGGGGGAAAGTCCTTTCACATCTATGTCATTCCATGAATTTCTCATTTGTGAAGATGAGATCCAAGCTTACATCTTAAGGAGTGAGTTCAATACTGTAAGGAATTTCACAGAATTAGCAAAGGGAGATCAATTCCACAGTCTTAGCAATAATGTTCCCACAAAACACAGAAACACCTTCTCATATATTTAATTATATTGCACATATAAGAATAGAGATCTTGAACAAAATTAACAAATTAAAGGGACTTTTTATATTGACGTATTTTTCTTGCATTACCTCTGACTGCTATTCACTTCATAGGTCAAGTACAGACATCTGACAAAATCAGATTACAGCTGTCTTCCATGGTTGCAAATGGTCTGTTTTACAAGTCTACTTGAGGATGAAATTAATATTACCACAGAAGTTCCACTTCTAAAGTGTTGACAGTAAAGGACATATAGACAGCTGAGATACAAACCTCTGCCGCATACTGGAAACCTGCCTTGGGTAACATCAATTTCTTGTGGTTTAGCAAATGAAAATATTTTACTTTTCTCTGCAACTTGGTTCATCAAATTTCTACTTTCTCTAAATCCTAAGGCTGGTGAGATCATACTTTTAAGCTGTACTGTATCAAGCCAGATTCTAGCTTAACTGTGTCTTTATAGAACCATGAAATAAGCTCCAGCATCCTCAGCTGTATTCTGTACCTTCAGAGCTTTTCTGTCCACCCTTTAATACACTGTTTATTCATTTTTGACCTTATGCTTACTAGAAAATGCTTGAAGTCATATCTTATACTGATGTCTCTATAAGCCTGGACAATTTTTTTTCCATTGTTGATCTAGAAGTGTCCAGATGTCTCATGCACTTATAAGCTGCCCTGAACACTTAAGGCAGGTTTTATCTGACCCCCTAGGTCAGTTGTCTGCAGTCAGTTTGGAAATGTGTGGGTAGGACACAGTTAATCTTGTTAGAAAAATCGGATTAATTCCAATCTATAAGTGCTTATTTCTCCCTCACTACAAAAGAAGCTTGGGTAATTACCTCTGAAATATTCATCTCTAGGGAGGGCATCAAAAACAGGAATCCTACTCAAAGTATTTGGCCTAATCTTTAAACAAAATCAATGTTCCTCCTGTTTAATTACTTTATTTGAGCTCACTACCCAGGCAATGATTATTGATGTCAACTACATGTGGTACATCAGCACTTATGGACTTTCTGTGAGCTTTGAATAGATACATGCATCTCAGAGCTATTTACACTACTCATGACATTTCAAACTTTAGCTGAAGGGAGCATCTCCTTTTGATCTCAAACCTTTTTTAAATTTCATAGCAATATCTCTTTAAATTAGCAGTATAATGGCATTGTACACCCAAGTGGTTCTGTGGACATTGCTATTGTATGCAGCACGAAAGGAGCTTTCAACCAAATCTTAAGGTAGCACTCCGGCCTCAGTCATACAATATATGTGCTATACCCTTGAGTGGACTTCTCTTGCCTGCCTCAGATAATCCCATGATCATTTCTAATTTTTTCTGACAAAATTGTAAATGACAGGGTGAAATCAGGAAAACTAAAAAGATTTCTGATTAGATCATGCCTTCTAAAGCATTGATTTCTATGTTTATTGCACCTTCATCTCCATCATCAAAATTACAATGATAGCCTAAGTGTGACATCCAACAATATCATGACGTGCTAAAAGGAAATCTGTGTCTCACCCAAAGTTATGTAAGGCTAAAAGGAATTAAAAGGACCAAATACCTTGAATTACACTCTCATTAACTCTGTCATCTGTGCTACAAGTTTTGCTTTCTTAAAAGTTCTGGAAAATCAGTCAATTAACATTTAGGTCAGTGTTTACTTCAGACTCTTATTTATCTGGAGCAGAATTAAAGAAGTTGTCAGCAATTTTTATCAATTCATCTTTATGTCTCCCAGTGAAGATGTTAATATAACTAAATGGAGACTACAAGTAGCCTATGGCCTTTGAAACCTTTCAATATTAATTGGAAGAGATGGCCTATTATTTGATTCCTGGATTACTAACACAAAAGGTGCTCCTTTTCTCCTTTTCAGATTTGCTTTCTCATTTTTTCCTTATGTTTTTCTCCTCTTTGCTCTTTTTTTTTTTTTTTTCTTTTTTCTTTTTTCCTTAGCCTCTAGGACACTGAGGAGCCAGTTTAATACTTACTGGTTGGAATTCTTTCAGTCCCTGCTGTTTGGAGTGCTAGGTGTGACAGAAAAGGCTGATGGATTTTTCTATATGGTACTGAGTGATTTTGAATTTTAGTGCTCTCTGCAATTTTCTCCCAAATGACATTAGAAAATGAGAAAAAAATTTAGCTTATTTTTTGAAAGAAAAATACACAGAAAATATGCAATTAATTTTTTAATGCATATTGGTAAAGGAGTTGATAAACCTGCAGATATAGAAGGTAAATATCACTGGCATGAGGAGTACCTTAATATAATGAATTTTTGAGGCTTTAAAATAGATCATATCACCAAGGGAGGAACCAAAGATGTATTATTACAAATTTGTTCCCCTTTCTGTTCATCATCATAATAAGGATATAGCAGTTATAAAACTTCTAAGAAACCTAGACAGAGGATCACCAATTTAAAAACAAAAACCAAAAAAAAGTAAAGATAGGGCACAAAAAAACCAGATGTTTCTACTTGTTTAGGAAAAATATTTCAACTTCTGTGTGCTATATTTTATGATATTTTTTAATTAATAGCTTATAAAAATGGGCAGAGTATTTTTGAACTTCAGTAGTGGGTTTTCACTGAATTGCAAAGAATTATTTTATTCAATTTAATTACCAAGTTTTGTATACAATCTGAAGGAAGCATTATTTCATTACCATTCAAAGAAAACCCAATAAACCCACAAACATGCCTGAAGTCTGCAGTGCACTCACATCAACAAGTGACTAACTGATTTTACAGCTTTCATTCTGGATGGTACCAAAAGACCTGGTAATTTAAAAAACAGCAGTAAACCTTGTCCAGCTGTCCCTTAAGGGTTCAGGTCCCAACATGAGGTTAGCATCTTCCATCAAGTCTTTCAATAATGCTGGTTTATCAACTGAAGCAAGTCCAAGCACTGATGAGAAATTCACAGTTTCCATGCCAGTGGTCTCTGTCTTGTCCCAAACGTGATCTGTAGCTGTCAGAACAAACATAGATTTATCAGCTCCAGCTGGCTCAAGGGCCAAACCCAGTGCCAACACACACACCAACACTAACTCTAACCACAGTTTGGAAATTCTTATTAGACTTATTCCAAATGTCTCTCCACCAGTCCCTCATGAGTTAAACTTCAACGTAATCCTAACTGGTTCATGTATCTGTTTCTACTCAGGTTTAAGAAAGATTTAGTTGCCTTTTTTTATTATTTTATTTCATTTTATTATTTTATTATTTATTTTATTTTCTTAGGAAGACACAACCCTCATAGTACTGCATTTGTTCCTGGTAGTTCCTGTTTGATTACATCCTATTCCTGATCTTAGTCACAACCATGGCCTGGTAGACCATAAAATATCAGAACTATCATAGAATGTCAGTCTTTCCAGTCTCAGCTCAAATCTGTAGACCATTCTGAACTCCAAATCATCTTCCCCAGCTGAAAAATCTTTTTAGTCTTTGCCACTGGGTCACCATCAAACAAAGCTCTTCCTTGATCCTTTCTCTAATCCTCTTTTGTAGAAATGTCTCCCTTTCCTACCGTGACTTGATGAGCCTCTAATGACACCAGCCATAAATGGCACTCAGCATTCTTAAAGTCACTTTTGTCATGCTGCCTGGTAGAATCTAGACCACTAAAACTTTGTGACTAAAATATAATCCTAATCTTTAAAATCTGTAGTTCTGTAATCTTAATCCTGTGGTTCCTAATCCTGAAGCCAACCTTCTTCAAAAAGCCTTCTTTCTGGGTCATACCAAAGCAGCAGAAATGTCTTTTGCCAGCCCAAAGTGATTAATGTAAATACCAAGTGTGCCTCACCCTTTTGGTTACCTGCAGATGCTTTTCTGCTTGCTGCTCAACAGTGTGACTGCTCTGATTCCTCTGCATAGGGACCAAATCACCCCTTCTCCTGGGTGTTACCCCTGTGGATGCATGAATCCCTCACTGGGACTCCCCTGCTGGGCTAAAATGAGGTATGATTTACAAGGCATGTATTTTAACTGTGAAGTATCTGCACCTTTTCATGCAAAACTATTAATGAGGAATAGAAGAAACTTCCATTACATTTGGAGTTTACAGACTATTTCTTGAAGTTGATTTAGAATTCAGTCAAGTCAGATAAGCTCTTGGTGGCATTTACGTGAAATTATATTCAGAATAAAAATGTAATGATTTTATATGATTCCTGACAATCTTTCCTTCTGTCCTAACAGAATTAATTCTTATGCTTATTATGAGAAAATTAATTCTTTTTGTCACCATTTTATATTTGCTAGAACTTTGTTGGAAAACCTTTAATGGCCATTTCTTTACTGTTTCTGATAGCATGAATGTAACAGCAAAGAGATTTTTAGTCTAACTGAACTGTCATGTAAGTGTCACTAGTTTTACTTTAGTCATAGGCTATTAGGTTCAAAGATATGGCTCTGAAAGTACTGTAATATATTTTTTCTTGAATAGTTGTGTAGAGTAAGTTATGGTCTCCATGTGACAATACTGATACTCTTTCATGTGATCCCCCGTCCATATTCATATCACACATAATTAATTCTCAGCACCATAAAAGTCATTTTTGGTCCTTTCATCAATACTTTCACTTGTGTATAGTGACACCAACACTTTCTTACAAGAGTAGTATTGCCTCTTTATACATGGCTGATGAAGACTGCCCATGAAGAATAATTGATTTCTCACATCTTTTTTTTAGGAATTTATTTTTCCCCTGAATTTTCCATACTGTGAGAATTTCTCCCCTGCTAATAGAAATCATAAAGCTTAAGGAATAAATTAATCATGATCTTTATACTTAAGAAACTGAGGAAGAGCAGAGTTTAAAAACTCCCTGAAATTATTTGAAGAAGAAAAACTGGGAGGACAGTGCTGTTTCTTCCTTCAGAAATTCTGTCCAGATGAAAAATGCACCAATTAAGAAAATACTTGGGGAATAATGAAAATGCATATTTGCCCTAAAATGCTGGAGAATGTTCTACATGGAAAATGCCACTGAGGTGCCTATCCTCAGTCTGTCAATTAGTCTCCCCCTATTACTCATATAAAGAGATAAATAGCCCCAGGAAACAGTTTACCACCTATCTTAAATATTTATATTAGTCTAGGATAAAATCCAATCAGGATATGCCATTTGCCATCTATATTCACTGACTCAGAGGCCTTAAATTCTCAACTGTTCAACTTGCCTGTTACACAGACTGAGACAGAAAATTCAGACAAAATTAATGCTGTCAACCTAAGGCTGCATGTACTGATACCAGCCAGTAACCAAGAAATACACTTCAGCTGAATCATTCTTGGCAGATACAAAAGATACAATTAAAATCTCTGCAGTTAAAGAAATATGCTGAGCTTTGCACAGTTGCATAAAATACTTTCAGGGCTGAAGCAATGAAAGCAGCAAAAGCAGGGAGCATTTATATTAAATAAAACTTATGAGCATCTACTGGGGGAGAAAATACCCCCAAAAGCCCCAAAAACATGTCTCAGGAGAAACACCTGATGACTTTGAATTCAAATTCGAAATTTTAAAATATTTAGTTGTGCTATCTTTAAACTCTGTTTGATCTCCAGCTATCTAAAAATCTAAAGCTTCCTATGCTTTTAAATGCACTGAGTGGATTTTCAGTCTCCAAAAGAATTAATATTTGATGCGAGTTACTAGGAAGAGAATAAATTCTAATAGGAAAGTACTTTTGGTAAGGCACTCAGTTATTCATTCTGAATCATGATTGAATAAAGCAGCTAAAAGAGAGACTGTGGTATTAAATGATTCAAGAAAGTTATTTTACTACACAAATACAAGGGATAATGTGTGCCAAATGAAAGTGGAAGAGGCACTTTCAGAAAATGTGAGATGCTGTTTGGTTTATTTAATTGAAGAAGTTAATTTGGAAGACCCAAGCCAAACACTGAAGTCAGCATAAAGTAAGAATTTCGAAAAATTCAGTAAGGACTGGGAATCCTTCTAGCCCCAATATAAACAAAGACATTTTTCACAGCAGTGTGTATATCCATATTTATGACTTGTTAATTTGTAATTAGTTTCCAAAATAATCTTTCATGTACTGTCAAATACACCTTTGATTTACAGTGTATACCAACTAAGCAGTCAGCTGCATAATGCAGTTTGTCTACAGTGTTCATGCATAAATGATCACTGTCAGTATTTTGAATTAATCTTGAAGAACAGACTGTGAAAATCAGTTACTATGCAGAGGAGGGGTATTTCAGTCATTGTGTTCCACAAGTAAGCAGACCTGCTCCAAACAGTGTGTGAGGCAATGACACATTTAATATTGACCTTCAGTACACAGAGCATGGAAAAAGAGGTGTTGCTGTGGTACACAGCAGTCACATGCCACAAAACCAGTAACTTTACATCATTTCTCCATAAATACAGATTTGAGTCTCCTTAGTACAAAAAAGTTATACTGAGACACAAGCAGGTAGCACAAATCAGGGCTGGCTTAATAAAAAACAGAGCCTAGCTTCATTTTCACGTTGAAAATGTTTTGAGCTTCAAAATGTTATTTCCTGGGTTTAAAAACCTGACAATTTCAACTTTTGTTATTGATGCTCACTACACTTTTGCCTGAATACTTACTGGCCCATCATAACTTCTGGCCTTTTTATAAATTATTACAATTTTTATCTTAATCTAAGCCAAGGAAATTGATCAGGTATCACATTTGTTTGAGGTGTTTTTTTTACTGTTTTAGGTCTTCAAATTTTACACCTAATTCTGAATTTTCTCAGAAATGTATTAAAAGCACATGAAATAATAAAATGTGTGGAAGCTTTTTGGGGGATTGCATTACTCCCAATAACTTCTGAAAATGTTTCCCACATTTCACAGAAAGCTGCAGACTTTTAACATGCAAAAATAAATTTTGGAAATGTCTAATATTATTAAAGACAGTAAAGTTTATCAAATGCTAAGACACTTAGAATTTAACAAGATGACTGTCCCTGGGACAAGTCCCTGGGATCAAGCATCTATAGGTTTTCAGAAAAATTTTTAACAATGGATAACTCCTGCTCTAAAATTAGAGAGGTTGCTATGATTTCTAAATTGCTACATTTTACTGGAGAATTAGGGAACTGTTACAAGATGATGGAGACAACTTTCATTTAGCAAACAGACAAGATGAATTCATGGAGATTAACATTTTCAAACAATGGATAGTTTAAACATAGAACCAATGGATATTTCATAGCCAAATCCCTTTCAGAGTTTAGAGAAGCTTCTTCCTCTCTAAAAGACCAGTTCCAGTTTCCTTACAGAGACAAGACAAGACAACAAAAACAATAGCATTAAATGCACTATTTATTACACTGCTGCACATGTAAGAGCACCCAGCACTCAGCACAAAGACCATGAACGCCCCAGGCAGGGAACCAGTTCTCTGACACATGACTAACTAGGAGATGGCATTCAGCAGCTTAGGCTGTGACCACCAGACCCCAATGACTCAAAATCTGATCACCTGGATGAATTCAAAAGTGTGGGTCCTTAAAAAGTCTTGAGTTTGAAAGTCTGGCACAATGTGGATTTTTTTTTTTTTTTTTTACTTTTGGAGCTACAGAAACAACAAAATATTAACAGAATCCACCATACTTGAATCCACACGCTTCTGATATGTATTTTCCCTTTTCCCCAACATTACAGGGTAGCTGTGTATATCTGATTATGAATTTATAAGGTAAATGGGACAAAATGTTTCAACATCAGTATGACTGCAAAGTCAATTTTTTTGACTTGAAATGTATAAGCTGTTCAAATAGACTTCAAATAAGGCATTTTTGTACTTAATTAGTGCAATCTATATGTATTTATCAAGCAGTGTCTTATGTTTGATGTGCCAAAACCAGGTAAATATGTTAGCCATCTAATTATGGGTTATTTCTTTAAAAATCTTTCATAGACAGTAGAAACAAGCTGGTTTTTTTTAAAATGGGGAATAGCTATTTCTTTCTAACTCTTAGGCATGCAGAGCCAGATACCATGTTATTTTATTCTGTGTGCATTTGTCTTCTGGAGAATTTCAGCCTGGATACCAGCAAACAATATATTAGGCAGAGAATAAAGGTTTAAAAGCAACACAGTTTGGAACAGAGTGGAGAGGCATTTTCCTAGGTTGGTTTCACCTCAGCTGATCACCTAACCCCAAGCACAAATTTAACATCCTCGATTTTAATATATGCAGGTTGGTTCTTCCTCTCCTCAAACTTGAAAGTTACTCCAGAATTAATTCCCCTGAGCTTTAGAATCAATCTTCTAATATATAGTCTGCACCAGGCTACATCTATATAAACAACGTGCAATGAGAGCACAATCTTTTGTCAGAGTAAAACAGCAATTTTTTATTTCAACAAGTTATAAATAAGGGCTGTGGTTGGCAGTAGATGCATTACATCTCTTATAATGCCTGTGCAGATATTATATCACATCTATAGTTCCTCATATATTATTGCAAATTTCAAGAATAATTGCTGGGAAACACTGTCTACATGAAATTATGTTTTTAACCATATGAGAATTTATCTTCACTTTCCTGTAAATATCATCCATTTTTATCTCAAGTAATATATATGTAAAAATATTATAAATTTCTGGTTTGATATTTATAGCATTTTTGCTTCTTAATTATTTTCTCTTGGGAAACTGGTATAATGGTATGAGAATATTAAGAATTCCTAATTATCTTTTTACAAATAAAACCAAACCAAGCCACCCAAAAAAAATCCAAACCAGGACAAAAAAAAAGTCAAGCTCATTTAGCATTTTGGTTGTATAAACTAAAACAATATATAATTGATCAGCCTATTTTATTTTTCGTTCTTGAAACAGAAACTCATGAGAAGTTTCATCAGAATATGCAGCATAATTCTTCCTAGAATATTTTACATGTTTTGGTTTGGTTTTTTTTTAACCTGAGACAATAATCTGGTATGTGCTGGCAGTCTTCTCCTGTGTCAGATCAAGACTAGATAATTATTTGGACACATGCATCCTCAGGCAACCTTTCCTCTTTATTGAGATTATTGAAGGTTATAAGTATTATCATCTACAAATGATAAATCATATAACTGGTTTTATTTTGAGCTGGGAACTCAGATCTATCGAATCCTCCTCTGAAAGGCATTTACTTTGATAAAGTTTGGAGTTATTCTGCATGGTGTTTCCCCTCTTCTTGACACTATAAATTTATTTAAACAAAACCAAAATCAGAGAGAACCAAAAATGACTTTGCATTGTCAGTTATTCATAATTATATGACATAACAAGCAATGCAAATTCACAAAAGATCATACTGATATAATATTGGATGGATGCTCAAGAGCTTGCTACCACTGAGATTAAGCCATAATATCTACTTTGGGGTAGCATTTGAGTCTCTTCTGAAATATATTTGAGCTATTTGTACTGTAAATAGAATGACTGCTGCAATTATGCCATTAATATTTACCCTCAACAAGGCTGGTTTTGTTTACAAAATACATTATAAATATGTCCCCCCCACAAAAAGAAAGTCAGGTATTCTTCCTAAGAAGGCATTTTTATTTAATCTAATATTGCTCTTCCATAGAGCAGAAAGTAGGTTTAGGAGAGCTGGAAAAAGCTATGCCAAAACTGGCAGCCAGGAATGTTTGATTCCTCAAACAAGGTTCCAAGTACTGAGCCAGAAATGTCAAGTTTAATTTAAGCTACCAAGAAAATCCTAGACATTTACTGTTGAGGATTATCATCTTGGATTAGACTTCAACCAAGCTTTGTGCACAATGTGCTGCCCAAGGGACTCATTCTGTTACCTCAGGAGATTAAAAAGTTAACATTTGGGCTGAGAAAGAAAACACAAAGTATAATATGGTATGAACCTTATTAAATCAATATTGCTGTTCATAGGCCAGGAAATAATGGGCATCACTGGATAAGAATCTGGTTTTTTTTATGGCCTTAACAGAACACCCACATTGTTTCCTTCATTGAACAGAAATTATCTCTGAAAGACTAATGTCTGGAAATCCAAAGATTAGTAAAAATATTGTGCTGGAATGGTCCAAAAATCATTTTCTCTTCCATGAAAATATATTTCTGGAATTTTAAATTTATGTGAATTTTCCATGTATGATTTTTGGGCAGAATACTGAACTGCAATGTTTCAAAAATTTTATAACTGAGAAATGTCATTAAAAATATTACAGTGGCTGCTATATATTCCACCTCTCTCTAAAGACAAGAGCAGAGCTGATTTCAGCTTTCCTGAGGAAAATCTTCATGGAAAACTGAAATATTTCAAGTTTTTTGACCAAAGGATTTCAATCTCCCCAGTCAATATTTCCAACTGCCCTCTTCACAGATTTACAACACACAAACCTCACTGTATTATCTTACATCAGCCTTACTATTGCATATTCTGTTCACAGGAAAACAAAGATGCTCAATATCATAACCTTCAAAACTCATCTATATGGCAAATGCAGAAAATGCTATTGCCAGTCTTCCACTAGTTAATCATATGAGGATTCTCCTTTATGGATAATTTGGTGAGAAATACGACTGGTACTGTCACCAACACAGCTCCATGCATGAGAGGGAGTGTCCTGCCTTGCCTTGCTGCACTCTGTGCTGCACCATATCAGCTGCCCTGCTCATTGCCTCGGACAGCACCAGCTCACATTCCCTGGCACAGCAGATCAGCTCTCAGCTCCAGTGTCCTGTGTTGCAGAGTTAATGCCACACAGCTGAAGATTTGCTTTTAGCATGTCTGGTTAACAATTCATTGGCTGACCTCTCAGCTGTTCACACATTTTAAAATAAGAAAATAGCTCTGAGCAATCATTTCTCTGAGATAAGCATCAGATGCCTGGACCAGTGTAGCTCAGCCCCAGAGGAGCACTGCCTCAGAACTGCTCGGGATCATATTGTGCTACACATTTTAACATCACTAAGGTCAGAAAAATAGGTCACATGGAACTGGCTGGAAGGCTTGATGTGAATGTGTTCATTTTTCTAAGTATTACAATCATAGAGAAAAATGGTGACAACCACGCAGTGCACATTATCATTTGTTTGAAGTCAGATGCCCTTTTAATTCCAGACATGCTGATTTAATGGCTCAAAAGCTACACCAGCTTTTGCTACCTGCTGCATGGTTTCATCATCAAGAGAGGTAGTGAGAGGGGATGCTGCCAGACTGGCAGAGTTTTTCTATTTCAGAGATTTCTGCACTGCATTGCCAGTGGCTGGGAGAGACAAGGACAGGATCACTGTTTGCATCACACTGAGGGGCAAGTTGAGATGGTTAAATTGTGCAGACCAAGCAGCCAGCAATGAGGGGTGCAGCCTGCACCAGGAGGACCTTTTCCAGCAGGGACCACTCAATCTGTGTCTTTTCAGTCATCTTAGTGTCTGTAGGTCAAACATGGCACCACCTACAGTAAAGGGTGTGGGGCTGCATTGCACCATGCCAGAATGTGAGAAGGAGCTTTCCTCGCTGCAGTCACAGCAGCAGAAGAGTGGAGACAACCATGAGAGAAAGCCACAGACCCGGCACTGCCTGTGTGATGTAAGTGAACAATCTGCAAGTTCACCTGGATAGCTGAAAGAAGGGAAGCTTTCTCCTATAAATCCTGACAGTAGTCATGGTATAGTCAAGGGGCCAAAGTCATCCACTTAACCAGAAACACTCCATTTAACTGGAAACTTCGGTACAAAATATATTTTATTTGACATTCACAGATCTTGCTTTTGTTCTGTTCATATTCCTTGAATCTCCACAGTTTTAAAAACCACATGAATCATGCCTTAACACCAGCTTTCTGTGGACCACCTTCAGCTTCAAAAAGTTGTAGAGATCGATGGCAGCAAAGATCTCCTGGCAGAAATTATATATCCCAGTCACTATCCTACTATGATGGGACAGATTTCAGTTTGAGAAAGTGGGCGGATGTGCATCCCTCAGCTACTGTGAACTTTCCTTTAACATGTAACAGTGAAGAGCTGCCATACATCTTATCACTTGTGATTAGATCCTAACCCCTAGATTTGTTTATTTTGGAAAAACTATCAGCAGTGCTTAGCCTTGCACTGTAACATCTGTTTCATGGTCTCAGAAGTCTCCAGCACAGTAGATGATACTGCAGTTTGCTGCCCACTGGACTACAGCTGTCATTCCATCAGGGATGGAAGATGGATAACTGCATAAACTGTTGAATGTTTGTGCTGGGAATTTGCCATGCTCACTAATAGTATTTGACTTTCTTCACTAATGCCACTGGAGGTTTAAGGACTTTCACAGTTTAACCCCAGCTGGCAACTCAGCCCCACAGTCACTCACTCACTCACCCCCACAGCAGGACAGGGGAGAGAATCAGAAGAGTAAAAGTAAGAAAACATATAGGTAGAGACAAAGACAATTTAATAAGCAAACCAAAAGCCATGTTCATAAGCAAAGTAAGACAAGGAATTCATTCACTGCTTCCCATTGGCAAGCAGGTGTTCAGCCATCTCCAGAAAAGAAGGGCTTCATTAACAGTTACTTGGGAAAAAATACGTAACTCAGAATGCCCCCACCCTCCTCCTTCTACCCCTCATATACTCATTTCTAGCTTAAATCTCTTCCCTGTACATTGCTCATCTTCCAGGACAGGAAACTTTTCTTGTGCTTCCTTTAACTGTGAGCTAAGAAGGTTTATCATGAAAATATTCCACTCCACCTTACTAGGTCCATAGATACAACAATGAACTGATGGATCTACCATTTCCATTAAACCCATCCCAAAAGCCATTTTTGAGAAAACAGAGGTACTTTGCTGGGGCATTCTATAGTGCCTCTTTGAGACCTTCCATTTACTATGATTTTGTATTTGAAAGATGCAACAAGTTTGCTTTTCAGTGATTTTATTTTTCGTGACTGTCATGGTGAATGACACAGCATTTAGGATTTTAATGAGAATTTACTATCTGTTCTGCAAGCACTGGGCAGTTAAGGATATTGTGCTGCTCACTAAGTAATGCTCTGACCAGCAATCTGCACCAAATGGTCTGAGAAAACCTGACATTGCTAACAGGAAAGTGCTTTACTAGGACACTATCCACACAATGCCATCACTGTGATCAAAAATGTTTTCCGAGCACTTTGGCCATTTGTTGGAAAACTGAACCTTATCTACTGCCAAATATCAACTGATAATATTAGCAGCAGTGTTGCTGAAGTTTTCCTAATTGGCAAAGATGTGGGATCTTTCACTAAGTTCCCACAATATATTCATGAATTTATCACTTTGTGGAATTAATTTAATCACACTTTGTAAGTAAAACTATGACATAGTCATTGGGCTGGCTATTAATGGAGATGCCTAGTAAAGCTATAAAAGAATTGTTTTGCATATTAACTGGCATTTAAGCATCTTCATTGTAAATCCAGCTATAACTCCCCCCTTCTGATTACTTATACTTTGGCCTCTTTTGTCTTGAGTAGAGACACTGGACAAGAATATTTACACAACAAAGCAGCTGAGTGTCAGGCAACAGACAGAGAAGATAGTTATGGCTAAGGAGCTGCAAGGTTAAGCATCAGTACACTGACCACTGCTGGTAAGATGATAGATGAGGATTTGCTGTGCAGAGAGCTGCCAATCAGATGGGGAAGGGAGAATCACCCTCTGCTTCTTTTCAGAAAAGGCTGTGCTGTGATACTGCAGAACTGCAGCCTCCACAGATTCTCTGCAGTTCTGTTGCTCTTTTTAAACTTCACGTCTTAGAACTTTTCGTGTCAGAACAATTTTTTTATCACAGCCTTGATCTGTGAATTATTTTCCCTTTTTCTTTTCTTGTATGACTTCTGGTCAAATTTTTTCTTATGTCTTGACAATAGTATTCTCAGTAAGATTTATTTAGAGTCAGAAAGCCATGTTGCTTCAAATTTGATGCCAGATTACAACTGAGTTGCTGGAGTGAGTGATAAAGATCCCCTTCTCCACAGTGCTATGTCTTTTGATCATAATTGCTTGGTCACAAGGACCTGGCCTGAACCCCAGTTTATACTTTTGCCTTCTGTGTTGTAAAAAAAAAAAAAGACAGTGTTGCTAAAATCTGCTTTGTCAGCAGGATACCAATCAAATCTATGGACCAAGAAGTTCTGAACCCCTTTCAGTTTTCTTGCTAATACTTCATAAACATCTTCAGTGTAATTCGTTGTGAGGCTAACTTTACATGACTGACATGAGTACCAAAATACACCACAGTCATTAAGTGTCCATTACTGCCAACTAAGATCTAGTTCACAGAGTCAGCACAGCTCAGAGAGTTGTTCAGCTCAACAGCCAGAAAGAGAAACACACAGAAGTGCAGAAGAGAATCAATATACATTTTTTTTAATACCAGTGACTTAGAACAAGAGAAATTTCGTATAGCATCCTTATGAGTGGCATGGAATGCTAGAGATTAGAACTGAGTTTTCCTATCACACATTCCATACTACTCTGTGGTGGCTATTCCAGCTGCTGTCATGGGAGGTTGAAAACAAAGAAAAAGTGCCAGAGGAGCAAAAAATTAAGGAAAAACAAGTAACAAAAAGCAAACACCCAAAAGATTACACACCAAAACATTTCTGCTATTAAAAAAAAAAAAAAAAAAAAAAGACCGTGGCATGATTTTTTTTATGTGTGAAATCATCTTGCCAGATCTATTAGCTCAGTTTTCTATGAATACCTCTTAAAATAACAGACATACATGCTCTTAGGTCTTCACAACATGCAATTCCCTTTCCTCCTAAGTATCAAGTCTGTGTAAAAATTTCATCCAAGAGAAAATCAACTTTGTGCAAGAGAAAAACATTTTCAGGGAAGAACAGGGAGAAAAAAAGAACTGATCAAACTTATGATCTTGAAAGACAATATTCATGACATAGTGTCAGTGATCCTCTGCTCCATTTTCTTGATAAGGTACTGTGAGAATATTTGATACAAAGAAATTCCTTTCAAGTGCTTCCCTTGTACACTTGTTATGAGCAATTAGTGTAGTCCCACAGTCGTGTGATCTGACTTAGGAGGTTTTATTTTGTTCCTTCTTTGGTGAATTCAATGGCTGCTCAATGTTCCCTTCCCTGTGATCTTCAGCTCAGATGTCTAAACATCCATTTCCACTGGGTCTAATTTACTGCTGTTTCACTTCAGTTCTGTGCTGACATAACTCCACAGATTTTTTTTGTTAAGGAAGGACTGGAAAGAAACGAGGACTTGCCACCTGAACTATTCCCAAGCTGAACCAGTGAAGAAAGAGGAGAATCTGATAACACTAAATTTTGTCAAAGAAGTTTTTATAAATGGACAAAAAATATTTTTATTATTATTTCTGCAAGGAATATTGCTTATGAAGCAAAGGGTCTGAGGCCATATTTTGGGAATAAAATATCATTTTAAGCAGAAATATTTTTGTAGTTTAGATTTCTTTTTCTCTAAGCACAATAGCCTGAGTCAAAGCAAAATTTGGAGTGTGGTTTCTTATTCAGCAGAACTAGCAGCCCCTGCTGTAAACAAATATCTTGATATGTTCTAACTGTTCAACAGCTTTGAAAAAGGTGGCACCAGTCTCAGCTGGCTTGGTTTTAATTCAAATAAGTTATATATTTGTGGCAGAATATTTTCCCTATCTCAAAGAAACCAGGGGAGGCAGCTGCAAAAACTGCTGTTGTATTCCAGATGGTTTGTAGGGAAAAGAAGAACAACACATTTCATACTGAAGTCTATTTGAAAACAGAACTCTTTTTTACACTGATTAAAGGGACTGTTTAATTGCTGAGTAGTTCACTCAGAGAGGAAAATATTGAGTACACAGACTCTCACACAGTGGTACCATGCTCTTTTTTGTTTCTTGTGGCAGTTATATAAAGAGGCACTTGGCTGTCACACAAAGTGAACAGACAGAGCAATCAAAATCAATAGAGTTTTACTGAATTATGGTCTGGAAACAAAGATACACAATCCCTTTTTGTTTCTCTGTGGGCATTGTCCATTTTTGACTTACAGTTTAGAAATGCTCAATCTACCTTTTGAAACATGGAATCCATCCATCATATTAGATTAATTTCTTTGAAAACTTAATCTCTTTAAAAACATGGGGAAAATTATTCATATCTTTATAAACATTATAACTATTTTAAACTCATTCAACCAAACTCTCTTACTTCAATTAATTCTATTTTTCCTAATTTGATAGATGATATACATTGAATGTGCTTGGTGTAGCAATATGCTAACATTCTGTCTCACTGATACAAAGCAGAATGAAATCAAGGAAAAAGTCGACAGTATATGATTAAGCTCAGGGCATCTACTAGAATGCTGACTGTTTAAAAAAGCTCCTGCAAGCAGGCTGTTGCCAAATGCCACTTGTACAGGTCTCTGCAGTTTTAAAAGGGCTATTTCTCCAATTTCTCATAGCAAGTACAGGATAAGTAACACAAAATTAACCCTTCTCCTGCAAAATTAATCATTAGAATTAATTTGTATTAACTCCAAATAAGAGCAGTAATCTGGGAATTTCATCTTTAGGATTTGCTTTTCTACTAGAACACATAAGTAACATGCTTGTAGGGACAGAAGATGAATAAGTAAAGACTGGGGATATTATAAGCACAATGACCATATTACTCCTATCTTGAACCTGAAGAAACTGGCTTTCTTGATTTAAAATAATTTCACAAAACATTTCAAATCATTCACATTTAAGCAATTAATAGGGATGATACCAGGGTTTGGGGTTTTTCTCTGCACTCAGAGGTGGAAAGCAGGCAAAGCTTGGGGTGTAAAGAAAGCAGAGCCTTTCCAAAGCAGTGCTCTTGCAGACAAGACCAGGAAGATACAGAGGATGGCCCATGCTGGACTTGCTCTTGCCTGTCTCACCTGCTGACTGCAGCAAGTAGTAGATACTTGTTGTGACCTTGCTTTCTCCCTTCCTCCTTCTCCAGAAAAACCTGACTCTTCCCATTTTTGAAAACAGTCTGAGAAAGGAAAGACCCCACTGGCCAGTATCAGTTTCCTCAAAAATCTGACACTCAACCTCTCTCCCATGCTAAACCCCTAGAGAAGAGTGATCCATTCCAGGATCTTTCTCATCGACCTATCCCCGACTCCTTCTCCCTGACTCCACATCTGCCTAACTGAATGCTCCTGACTGGTTTTATTTTATTATTGTCTGGGCAGAAAATTTTCATGCAACACTACTCCTGGGAAGTCTGAACTGACTCTACTTGGTATTTTGTAATATAGCAAATAAGCCCTGCAAACCTCCACACTAAGTAGAAACATTTTCTATCTCTTCCAAGGAAACTGGAGTAATTTATTTTGGAAGAAAAAAGATGGAGATGCAACCACTCATTTCAAACAGCTAAAAAGTTTTAGCCTTAAATTTTGAGGGACTTGAAAGAGAAGGGCAGAGATGGAGACCTACTCCTTAGTTTTTTTCACTGAGAAATTACTTTGTATTGTGAACTTTTGAGGAGAGGGAAATAACTTCTATAGCTAAGAGCACTTAAGGATGTATTTCCCTATTTTACACCAGTTTTAGATGAAGAAAATTAGGTCATAAAAAATGCTTTTGCATCAGTATCACATATTTTCTTCTCCATTCTATGACAAGTATCCCATTAGAGAACTTTTGACACCAAATTCGCTGTTTTAGAGATGGCTGAGTACAAGGCAATGATGCAGACCCCTTGTGTTGTGCACATGATGCTCATGCTCACTCACATTTGTGGGGCTATGGGGAGTCTCTGCCTGCCCCTGCAGCAGGGGTGCCCTCCCTGGGTCACCTGAGGCTTCAGGAAAGAACATTCTTGGATTTTACCTCCAGCAACTACTTGCAAGGCTACCCAGAATGCAGATTTATTTTCTGTGCTGTTACAACAATTGCAAATCTACGCCCAGATGCAAACAGTTTTCTGCTTAGGAGGTTTTTTTTTATACTTTATGAATGTGTTACCTAAGGACATTCTAGAAATCTAGAGACAAGAACATTATTGAATATAAAGGAAGGATAATTTCAGATTTATCAATTGTAAATTACTTAAACTTTTTGAAGAAGCACTTCATAATATTGAGCCAGGTTTAAATTATACCAAAGTAGCAAGACTGTGGGTTTAATATGGTTTCCCCATGGTAATTAAAATTAACAGAACCAGGACTTAGCTCAACCACTTTATTTCTTTCATACAAATCTAGATCTATGGGTAATCTGTAAACATTTTGCAAAGGAATTTTTATTCTGTATTTTGAGATTTGTGTTTAACACAATAACTATTCTTTGCATGTCAGTGTCTTGTCTTGTAGTATCTAAACTGGAAGAGACTCTCAGGTGTGCTAACCTCAATTCAGATTTACAAAACCCAGTTTTGGAGGACATCTCTTATTCAGTCTTCATTTCTCCTTTCCCCAGTGTGAAAGGTTTGAACACCAGCAAGAAATTTTATGGTAACAGTTATACTTCTGCATAGCCAAAACCTTTTCATATATTGTCTAGTTGTTATGAACCAGCACCTGAATACATTTCCTCATTAATAATGTTTTGGGAATTCATCTTAGGATTTAAATATTAAAAATTAAATATGTATTTTCATAAAATATGTGTAATAGTAGTTTAACCATCAGGATTGCTGCACCATGTCAAGTCAAAGCCCCTTTTAATCATTCATTCATCTGGCCAGTAACATATGTCTAAGGATTTAAAAACTAGACAGTTGGAAACAAGACAGAGAAAGGGGAACTAAACACTCTATATCTTATCAAGAATGCTGCAAGGAAGCCCCTGATATAAAGAGTTTTAATAATTTGCTTTGAAGTGGTAACATTTTTTTGTAACCTTAGCATTCAGAGGCTGGTTGCTTCTGCTTTTCTTTTCAAGTATTTATGTGAATATAAAATATTGAATCACCAGGAGAAAATGCTTGGAACACAGGAAGAAAGTAATCAGGAACTAAGGCTTTTTATGGGTTTTGCTTTGGAAGTCCTGAAGTTTCCTACCCATCTGCTATGACATTCTTGCATATTTTATTTCAAGTAAAACTAGAAAACTCTTATTAACTACAGAGGAGAAAAGTTACAGCTAGAATCTCCCAGAAAATGTTTACATCTATGAATATATTTGAGTGAGCTGCTTCTTTGTGTTTAAAATATGGTAACTGAAAGATTGTAACCTATAAAATATAATGCATTGTGATAATTAGGAACTTAAACATCAAAAGAATATTTTAGCAATTGAATGGGACAAGATTGGAAGATTCTTCCAATGAACAATATATCATTGTTTCCTTGAAGACACACTCCATTTAACTGGAAAATTTGGTATGGAACACATTTTATCTGCAGTACTACTCATCCTTTTGTAATCACAGAGTAGAATGAGGAGAGGAACACGCAAAAAGTAGAATTAACAATATCACCAGGAAAGCAAAAGATAGAAAAGTGGATGGGTGGTGCTGCCATGAGGAGCATGAAAGTAGAGAAAAAATGATTTTGAGGAGTACAGGTATGAGGAATGGTCTGCCATCTGGGGATATTTTATGATTGAAGGCAATAAGGAAAGGGTTTAAAGAATATTTCTAACAGCTAAATTTTGTTGTTGTTGTTTTCATTTTTGTTTTGTAGAGGCATTCATGGAAGCAGAACATTTTTAGTTGCAGTTTTCCAACATGAACTTGAGCAGAGCAAAGGTAAATACCTGCAATGCATCTTTTCTGTTCATGCTGGCTACACTTCATGAAATTACAAACTGCTGAAAGCAAAAGATGAAAGTGGAAAGTTTATCCTTTTCAATAATTAATATGACCATTATTTGAAAAGGGAGGTTTGCCAGACTCATCCAATTAGATATACACAGAATATTTCACTGCTCTTTACAGTGAAGTCTTTGAGTCTGGTTGGACTCAATTGGTAGGACATGGATAGAATAAATCAGATATTTCCTTCAGAGTAAAAGAGTAAATAAAGCAAAATTGCTCTGCAATACCAGCTGAAGCTGCATGTAGAACCTACTGCTTTAAATTTCTTTTTTGCTTGCAGTGTTTTCAATGCATTTTTGTATTTTTTAAAATAAAACTATTAAAACAAAGACACATGACTGAATATACTTCTGTTCTGCACAAGTGAATGAATATATACTTTATAAAGGTCCAGTTAATATATCTACATTAATAAATTCTAACTATGTCCTAGAGTTTTCATACTCCCTATATAATTTCTTCTGTTACCACAGGACTATTTGTTCTAGTCCCTGCTGTTTACTATTTTGTGTGTTGATTTTTCTTTAAAGCAGTGCTTCCAGCACTTTTTCAATGCTTCCTGTTTCTTTTACTTTTTTTCTTGCTTTTACTGAAGGATTTCAGAGTTTTTTAACCATGTGTTCTAATAAGAAAAATGAAATGTAGCAGACTTTCATCCCAATGTGTAGATTTAACTTCTGATACCTTAAAAAAATCAGAAATTTAATAGGTTTTAGAGAAACTGGGGAGTTCAAGGAAGCCTGATGTGATATTAGGCCTCTATTAATACAGTCAAATTAATAAATGCCGTTTCCTGATTTCTAGAGTCAAACCTCCCCATGTACCTTCCACAGCAGAACAGATATGAAGTGCAGTATTGAGTCAGTTGATTGACAGAAGAACAGGCAGAAAAATTGCAGACACCACCCAAAAAATTGCAGCTTATCAAAACAAGCCAGTGCCGTGGAGGCAGTAAAGGTTCCTTTTAGGTCCTTACAGTTACATGACTGGAAGGACAGAAAAATCCCCTCTTTTATATTTTCCAAACATGGGCAAGTTTCCACAGTTGCAGCCCATTTTTATTTTGATTCACTGAATGGATGACTGAAAGCTGATCAATACCAAACATTCCAGAGATCCCAGAGGAACTTCATATGAAAGTGCCTCAAAAAGTAGAAGTTGCAAGGTAGCTAGGGTGGACTGTTATGATTTTCAGCTCCTCCAGAGATATCAATCATTAGAGTTACATGCTGTACCTAAATAAAACTTCAGAATACAAATAACAGCTGCATCCCTTCATACTCTCCCAACAGTGCATCAAATAAACATAGGGACTTCCACTGGAGAGAAAAACTAAACCAAAACACTGCAGCATGAAATTATTTTGTGTCTGACAGGTGCAGATTCTGTGTCAGAAACTGAAAGAATTCAAGAATGATAATGAAGCTACAAAATCTCAAGGAAAATAGGTAAGAGTTTATTTACCTGCAGTCTTCTATGCATTTAAGTTGCCCTTTTAGTTTGCATAACACAGCTCATTTACAATTAAACACAAAACCTGTCTTTACATTTAACACTGTCACAAAAAGAGCAAGAAATACCCACACTACAAAAAAAAAAAAAGAAGAAGAAAAAAAAGAGAACTGCTTTGTCTAATAAAAGCAAATTTGCTTTGAGGGTTTTTTTAAATGAAAAGTGAAGTTATAAACAGTGGCTTCTGGTTGTATATGTTAGCACAATGGAGCCTTCCTTAAGCTTTTATCAGTTACTTGCATATTAGGAAATGCTTTCATACTGCACCCTCAGAAATTGTATTTTCACAGTTTTGGAAAAAACAAAACCAAACAAACCAAAACTCTCCTATTAAAGTTACATATTTACTACAGAAAATAAAATTTCCAATCACTGTCAGATTCCATTTGTGTAGCTGAAGTAAAAACAGAAGGAAGATCTCCACAGACTTTTGAACAGATCAGTGCAGAAAAAAATGAAATGCTAATTGTGAAGAAAAGAACTGGAAAGTAAGTATCAAGGTCTATCCCATACCCATTATGGAAAAAAAGGGGCCGATTGTCAGGGAGGGGTGTGGAGGGGGAATACCATGCTCCTATTAATGTCAGTGGAGTTGAGAGGATCCATTAACTAATATCACGGTGCTCCCGTGAGTCTCTGGGGTTGGGACAACTTGCTATTTACTGCCCTTCTTCTAAACCTACAGTTCATCAAGAAAATCCTCCTGAAAAAATCCACAAGCAATTTTATTTTGGTTCAAATATATCTGAAGAATGAGGAATAAGGAGAGAGGTAAGATTTTATTTTAGCAGTATTTTCAGTTTTTAATTCGCAACATTATTTTGAACTGTTGCATTTCATTCTTTATTGAATCATTAGTCATTTTTTTAGACACACAAAAATCCATGCTATAAATAACAGCTTGGATAAATACAATTCCATCTCTTGGTTGTGGATACATTTCTTACAAGCAAGGCTGCATTGTGCATGCCATTTTCCCCAAACTATTCTGACACAGAACATAAACTGCTGGAATAAATGGCACATGATGCCCAAAGCATTGAACTGTCAATTCTTTTGCTTTGTGCATAACTTTGTTACCATGATTTGTATCACTGAGTTGATTCTGAACATTGGAAAGGAAAAAGAATGAGCCAGTGAAGATAAAACAAGTGTCAGGAGAAATAAACAAATACTCCAAGACTTTAAATACTTGGGAATCAGCATTTGAAGGTGGCAGGCAGGAGCTCAGCTTTGAAAATGGCTCAAGTACCTTGAAGCCTAGGAGAGGCTTGTCTTTCTCAGTATCCTGATTTACAATCCCTCTCATCATCGTCTCTCTCCTTGGTCTTTATGCATTATCTTGCCTGTTAGCTGTGACAAACCATGACAAACTGAGTCCATTCTTTTTGTAGACAAAGACGATTTTAGCCTATCATGGAGTTGGAAAAGTACAAAAATTTTTTATTTCAGAAGTTTATACAAAATCATCCTTGAAATATGGAAGTTCTAATCCAAAATGCTAATAATGGAAGGAAATGGTGAGTACTGGAATGAGAAACATCTCTGAAAATATAACCCATGTGGAAATTTTAAACAGTAGTTGTCTCAACATGAAATTTAATAAATGTTTTACTCTAGTGTTAATAATTTTAATTTGTATACAAATATTTTTTTTAAATTCCACTCTTTGTCCCTTAAACATTCACACAGGCAAATCTTTTTTTTACCATGTTTAAATTATCATGTTTAAGGCCACCTTGTAGTTGAAGCAATCACATTTCAAATAATATGAAAAAATTTCCATGTCATGGCTGTTTCATTGTGCCCCTAAATGGAAAAGAAACTTATTTGAGGCTTCTCTAATATTTAGAGAAGTCTCAAATCACATCAAGCACAGCCACTGATATTCAACATTCTAACCTGATGCCTTAAATGCTATTAGGTCAAGAAAGGCTGCAGTTTAATCAAAAAAGGGTAACATTAAATGAGTCATAAATTGTTCCTGTAATTGAGAAGGTAGAAGAACAAGAATAAAAGCTCTTGCCCTAATTTCTAATTCAATATTCATCATGATTTTTCTAAATGAATGTGATGCCAGTGAAAGACAACTTGCAGGTCAGCTATAGTCAGAAAATTTCTGCTGTTGGGATTTTGAGTGAACCAGTGACAAATACTTTGGATGGTTCTATGCAGGATTCTTACTTACCATGATAACATGGCAATCTGCTGAGAGTTTTTCTAGGTAGGATACTAGAACCAGTCTGAGCTCCTTACCCTTCTGGTTAGAAGTCTATCCTCCTTCCTTGCACTTGGAAAAAAGTTACTTCTGAAAAAAATCAATTATTTCTTTGTTTCACACACAGTTTTGCCCATCTTTTGGAGCACAGAAGCAGAGAGAACATTTAAATTTGGCTAGACAGGTCTGTATTCTGCCTTGAATTTCACCTTAGGCAGCCTAATGGAGAGTGCACTGACCATAAATCCAAGATTTTGAGCAACATTATCCATTTAGGTGTCTACTGTTTCTGTTTAAAAAAGCAGAAAAATGACCCAGTGAAGTCTTCAAACAGCAGAAATAATAATAAAAAAAATCTAAGAGTACCTGATCATAAAGATCTGATTTTATTTTCCTTTTGTTCCAAACAGACGCAGGGTTATCAAACAGCTTCTTATTCTGTACTTGAACAGAAGTCATTCGAGGCAAGAACTCTCTTTTTGCTAACATTTTTATCATGTCAGACTTGAACAACTGCAGCCAGTTCAATAGACATGGAAAGTGTCCCAGATCCTTCTACATTTCAGTGTCTCAGAAGAATGCTACACTTTATGTCAGTATAAAGAAAAAGGGGACTATAATGTATGCTGCTGTTTGAAACAGGCAAGAATTGTCTCTGGTGAAGTACCAGCATAAGTTTCCAGAACACTTACACTTGTAACAATGCAATATATATAATTCCATAGGAATAGCACCTATTTCTTGTCTTTAGCAAATGTTATGTAATATTCTACTCTTTCCTGACTCTCTTGTCTCTCTTTAGCACCCCTACTTGAAACAGGCCATTGTGAGGACGCTGCTTTTTGAAAAGTTTACACCTCTTATTTAACCATGACAAGGGGAGATGCCTGTAAATATACAGTCAGATTTAGAGTGCTACACCAATATTTCTGCTGTACTTATGCTGTGTAGCTACTGCATGTCTTCTAAAATCCAGGCACTCCCTTTGATTGTCTTGACATTTGCCATATGTCATGAGGAATGAGGCATGAATTATTTTGAAAAAAAGATCTCTGTGACAGAAATCCCTGTACAGAGAGTGAAAGCACCCAATTCTATTCTTTCTGTGTACTAGGTTTTGATCTGCGATTCTAATCATCCCCTGTCTGATCACAGCTGCTGAAAGTAATAGGATTACGCAATGCCCAAGTTGTTTCTTTGGCAACTAACACTGAAAATCAAAAACACAAGCTGCATTAAAATTTAGAATTTCATACTCAGGTCTACACAAAGCAAAATGTACTTTGTAAACACATGAAAAAAGTTTGTAGGCAACTATGAGAAGAGCTGAGTAGCAAGGCATCATGCTGATCTCTTTGAACCTGAGTTGTGCCTAGGAGCTATAGGTCTCCTCTGACTTGCTCTTTATCCATATTGTGGAAGGAAATACTTTCAGAAATTTGTTGAGACCCCTTATTTTGCTTTAAGTTTTTGAGGGGGTTTTTTTGTTGGGTTTGGGGTTTTTTGGTTTTTTGGTTTTTTTTTTTTTTTTTTGGTTTGGGTTTTTTTTTGCATTAGAAATACTGACGAGGAAAGTGGCACTAATTAAACAGACTGACTCCAGCAACTAGCTGTGACTGTGATACTACTTTTCCTGGATGTTGGATATGAAGCAAGAATGCAAAGGTTATGTGATTTTCCTGCATGACTAATGGGCTGCAATCTGAAACACATCCCAGAGCTCTGCTCTTACAAGTGCTACTAAAATTTTACACAGGCTTTTTTTCCCTTAACATGAAGATTCAAGGTGAAAGCAACATCCCCCGTTGGGCCCCCTTGATAATACTCATGGTAACAAGAAGTTGTCCCTGGCTTCTGCAGCAGCAACCTCGTGCTCCTCTGCCACAGGTAAGTGCAAGCTGTGGGGCAGAAGCAAACACCTCCCAGTCACTCTGGCTGTTGGCAGGTGGTGTGAATCACCCTGAGTTCTCTCCAGGGTCGAAGGATAAACATTGCCTTTTCCTCAGTATGACCGTGACCTGTTTGCTCACCCCACAGAACAGTACAGTGATACATTAAGCTCCCTCAGTTTTATAAAACATACTGGGTAAAACCTTTGCTTCAGCAGCACAAGTGCCTGGCAGGGACAAATAACTCCTAAGCAAGTGTCAAAACACCTCCAGCAGAGGCACATCCAGCAAGAACTGCAGCTCCCACAGAAATCATTGATTTGAATTGGTGCCTGCCTACCTGTTCTGAGAATTGTACAAATGGGCAACGTGCCCTGCTGCTGAACCCTATTGATCTGCATGAATCTTAGCAAAAACATGCTTGTGCATTTGAATAGGCCACAAGGCAGAGTTGAGGCCTCATAGGAAAAGAAGCAGCTTTTTATATTAAAATAATACTAAAAATAAGAAGGAGAGAATATAAAATCCTGCAATTCAAGTTTTAAACCAAAGTCTAATTAACAAGGATTAGAGTGAAGACCACTTTACATTTGCAGACTGGGATTTCTGGCATGTTTTTTCTGCAGTATTTGCTGCAGATCATCAGTGGGACTGAAATCACCCTTCTAGTCCTGGTCTAATCCAGCAATTCCAATCTTCATAAAGGAATGTGATCACTTGCACAGTTTAAGCTGGCAGTTTTTAAAGCAACCCAAAATAACAATAGACAATATTTTAGCACAGAAAAAAACCCCTCCTCAATCAATGTTTTGATAGAGAAATATACACATTTCTTAAAAGACGTTAAATTTGACACAAAACCAGAAACAGTGTTGCTGCAAGAGGGCCAGGGTCCTGGTTATATGTCTCCTCCAAGAAATTACACTTCTTATAGAAGACTGACCCTTTTTCCCCCTTACCATATTAAGGTAATATCCTAGCACCTAGATATTCCCCCTGTGCTCTCCTGTCCAATTAGAGAAAAGGTCAGCCCAAAACAAGTATAACTTAAGTTTATAAGGGCTGACAAGAAGATGGTAGGGCATGGTAAGAATGCAATCATATTAATTCTGGGTACATATTAATTCTGTGTGACTTTAGCATTAATTCTGCAGAATGTTGTGCTCAGAATGAGAATTAAAATAAGAACTGTGAACTTTTGGCAGTAAAAAAAGAAAACAGTACATCTAATGGCAGAGAAAGTATAAATGCAGTGCACCACAACATTGCTTTAACATTACCAAAAGTACCAATACCAGAGGAAAGCTGTTCACATCACCAGCAATGCAGTACTGTTGTGAGCCTGGAGGAAAGCAGGATGTTTCCCTACAGATTTCTAAAGAGAGTATTGATTCCCACACTGAGTGCTTTTGTTCCCCAGTGCCCTGCTGCCAGGCACCCCTTGCTCATGCATTCCCACTTGTCTAGTTCACTTTAAGTTCTCTTTCCCCCTTAGGGGCTGTCATTGTTAGTATTTACAATTGTTAGTATTCCACTCCCTTTCAGTTCTTGGTCAGCTGTAACCAGTGAAGTAAAACACAAGCAAGGCAGTCAGAAGAGTCCCTGTGATTATTATTTTTTAGGTTTTGACAAGATGCTGAAAACAACATGGGAAAGAAATGCTGTTTCTCATCATTTGTACCTGCACAAATGTTCTGATCCTGTCAGCAGCTTCTTTTACTTCAGCAAGACAGGCATCTACTGTGAGCTAATTTGTGATCCAGTCACTCCAGGAACCAATGGGAGAGGCACAACTTCCCCACTGTATTCTTCTTAATAAGTTAGAAGTTGGGGTCTTTTTACACCTACAGACTGTGTCTGTGCTGTAAGCTGTCACTAACAAAGCAAAAAATGAAATTATTTATTTTTCAGCCCTGTACCATATTTTCAGCATTGACTGCAGGGGATACTTAGGGAAGGACTATGAAAATTTTCCCTACATCTTTCCATGACACATTTCACTCATGAGTGTGTGAGTTCCACTATTAACCATATTATTTAGAAAATTGTTGGGTTTTGTGTAGCTAAAATACTAACTTGTAATATCTTATTTTCCCTCTACTTGTTTCTAAGGAAAAAATGAAAATGGTCCCTTGTAATCATCTCCATAACTCTCATGACAATTAACACTTTTTTCCCATTCAGTTGTTTCTTTTCCAAATTTTATCTAGTTTTCCTCCCAACCTCCTCTCATATTTCCCTTCACCTTCTCTAAGTTTTTCCAAGTCCTATTGTATCCATTTTGAGGTTAAAACTGCATTTAACAGGTGTATCATCAAATAAATAGTTGCATAGCATATTTGATTTGTTGCCTTTTCTTATCCTGAGGACTCCTATCTTACTGAACATCATGTTGGTCTTTCCCCTGAACTTTTCATCATGACTCTAGAGTTTCTTTCTGAAGTGCTTTCTCTTCTGAAGTGTTGACATTCTAATTTGTCATGTGCTGAAGTTGTGGTTTTATGCCATGTGTTAAACTTAGTAACTTTGAATTTTACGTGCTTCCTTACTGTATAGTTAGTAATATGAGATTCTCATGTGTGTTTTTGTGGCACCAAGGACCTGTTCTGAAGCTGCTGAAGGCAGCATAGCTAGATGGATTACATTTCTCAGGCACTGTCCCAGCACTGTTGACTTCAGTTATTATCTGAGTGCTGTTGAAGGAAGGACAATGCAGCTGGGCTTAGCTCTGCTCACATGTGTTATTACAGCAGGGCTGTTCACACCATGACTGATTGCATAGCCAGCATTTGAACAAACAGAGCATCATTTCACTTGAAAAGATGAAATACAGGTTAGCATAATGTACATAAGATTCTTATAGAGTACTGCATGTGAAAGAAATGGCAGGAGTCTGAGAACCCTGATCTGCTTATAAAGTGTAATGGGAAAGAAATATTTCCTAATGCTTCCACTTGTGACACATAAAAGATGAAGATGCTTAAGAATTCCTACAGCAGAAATGTATTAGCTAGAGAAATCTTCAAGGTAAATACTGGGTATTTAACTAGGTAACAAGGTCTAGGAATGAGATTTTGATTCCTCTAGTTAAAGGTGAGATGATTTGAGAATGTGGACACCAAGTTAGTTAGTGGATAGACATGAGTCTGTACAGAATCTACTATTTTTTTAAATAGAGGGGATTGCAGCTTCACCCCAAAATAACATCCTGCTCTGCACCTGAACATCATCAAAATGATGGACAAAAATGCTTGATACAAGTAATGATGAACACACTTAGAGCTGAACTATGGAGTTGTAGAATATCCTACAGAAATAAATGTTCCATAACAATGAAATCTTACAGTCAAAACTTAATAGAAAAGTATGTAAAATGGGAAATGTGGAAGTAGATGCTTGATGACATAAATGATGACAAATGTTAAAGGCAAAGAATACAGGCAAAGATATGCTAGAAGGAAGTTGCAGTAATTTGTGATAGTTTCCTTCCAAAGTCTGCCTTTCTCACTTGCCATGATCTTTTGGACTCTTTAGCCACAAATGTAACTCTACATACAGTCCTCAGGTTATTCAGGTAATTTTAAAAGCAGCAACATCCTAAAATTTCAGTATCCAGTGGTCTGAGTCTGAAGGTTGACCTCTACAACTCTCTTTTTATAAAACACACATCTCCATTCCAGGTATCAAACACTCAATTATTGTTTACTTGGGTTCTGCATACTGTAGTCAGGTAAATGTCCTGACCACACCTTTAGCATTTACATTTGGTTTATAGCTCATTTGCACCACAAGCATCTTGATTTTTTTTTCCCAGCACTTATTTGCTCCTATCAATGAGTTCCACGTTTAATTTCCTTGCAAAGATCACAGCCTGAAGCCTTCTACTTAGACTCTATCAGTCCCATCCCAATAGATGAACCTGAGAATGATCTTAGAGGAATGATTTTAAAACAACTCAGGGAAGTGTTTATTCAGAAATAATTCTGCTTGAGTAAAGGAATCTCATCTATGCTTATGAAAAAATGTTTGCAACTACAGCTGGCACTACCAGAAAATGGAAAAAAAAACCCCTGACATTCTGCATTCAATTTGTACCAAAAATACATCAGAATGAAATTTAGGTATAATTAAGTGTACAAGTAAGAGAGTCATTAGATGCAGATAGAAGGGTCACTGGGTCTTCAACATCAGCCATTTCACTTCACAGACCCACAGGAAACCAATGAGTTACTTTGCTCCAGCACTGTTTGCGGCATATGGCTTCAGTGCTTTTGGAAGACATTACATGCTAAACACCAACAATTCTGAGTGTGGTGCAAAATAGACCAAGGCACAACCATTTCCACTGAAATGTGGGCCTGGCAGAGAAATTTTGTAACACTTCCCTTCCATAAATCAGCTCATTGCTTGTACTTGCAAGTCCCACTGAATCCAGAGGAAGTGGGGGCCTCTGTCCTGGTATGAATGGACTGGAGGATTTGATGGAGATAATCACTGTTCAGCCAGGAAGCAGAAACTGAAAAGAAGAGCGTGGGTGGAGAGGCTATATGAGGGTATTCTCCAGAAAATAATGGGAATGGGATCCTAGCCCTAGATCCAAGTTAGATTTAGAAAAATGACCACAGCAAAACTGGAGCAGTGACACCTTTCTGGTAGGATTCTCACAGAGTTCAAATGCCTTGTACAATTAAGACTTAATTACAGTTGAAGCAGACTGCAACATCAAAAATTTCCACATATACTTGTCTACACAGAAATAATTACAAATGTGGAAAGTGATCTTGGCAGTTGTTTAAGCCCATTTTTCCTACATCCATTTTCACTGAAACATACACGAAAGTTCTTAGAGTCCATTCAAGATCCCTAAAGAAAAGCCTAACAATGTAAAGAAGTGCACAGTAAGGAGCCAAGACTTCTGATGAGGTTTACAGAAATACATGCTTCAGATGGGGATTATTCTTGCAAAAAATTATGTAGCTAACTTCTGGTTCACAGCATAATTTGGCAAGACGGTGCAAGACTCAGGAGGAGACATAAGTACATATGCTGCTAGCATACAAGATTTGATAGCAAGAGAAGGTAAAAGGAAACAGCTAAAGAAGAGGCACAAAACTAGAAAAAGACCAGAGGAGACACGAGTTTTCACAGGGATATAAGAAGCTCTGCCACTGTCGTCCTATAGAATGTGTAGCTTCAGACACTTCAGCACAGCTGGATGGGCAGGCTGACAGGCACACTCAAGGCAGGCTGGTACTCTGGACACTTGGACATAAGAGTGTGACAATGAAAAGACCAAGCATGTGTGTGAGGCTAGTTACTGAACACTGGATATAGAATTAGCAGCCTACGTTGAAACACAGCTTTTAATAACTAAAAATGCATCACACAAGGTCAAATAAATGTTTAGGATTTTGTAGTGTTTTTTCAAAGAAGAAAAGTGGACTCCTACCAACAAATAGGAAGTGAAACAGCTGGGAAAAGCTTAACCAGACTTACAATTAGTATTACAATGAACAAAACAAGACTGTAATAGTAAGAAAATTTTTTAAACTTTCAACAGTTGTTTCTGAAAATAACACATGTACAAGGGTGCTAATGGCCATAAGCATGCTCAGAGGAGCAATAAGCTTGTAATCTGCATGCAGAGCTTTCAGTGTATGCTTCTGCTTGGAACCCCTATTACACAAGCCAAAGAACACACTTCTATTTTCATCGCTTGAGGTTTTTCAGGATTTCTAATAAGGAAGGCATGGGGTGAGGGAGAGTATGTGTATATCCAGACAGACATTAGCAACACACTGTCATTTTTACAGTCATTCTATTTTGAAAGGTACCTTAAAAACTTTGTTTGCTACTGGAAGCCCTTGAAATAGCCCTTGAAGTTGTCAGGAAACTACTGAAAGCCTGAACTACTACATAACACTAGTGTATAATAAATGACAATATGAAGGGATTTCCTGTCTGCCTAAATTTTCTGTTTTTGAGAGCCAAACCTAAGAATGAGTTTTCAAATGCATTTCCTCATACTTCCAGTTCACAGAATAACAGAATCTTCTGAGTTGGAAGGGACCCACAAGGATCATGGAGGCCAACTCCTGGCCCTGCACAGGATACTCCAGAAGTCACACCATGTGCCTGAGAGCATTGTCCAAATGCTTCTTGAGCTCTGTCAGACTTGGTGCTGTGAACACTTTCCTGGGGAGCCTGTTCCAGTGCCCAACCACCCTCTGGGTGAAGAACCTTTTTCTAATATCCAACAAGTTCATTCCCAGCTGAAGATGCATTTTAAGAACATATGTTTTACTAATGAAAAATTAGGCAATAGTTATCTTGGTTTTAACTACAGGTCTTCTCTGTTTCCCTAATATTTTTTTCTCTTTCATTTTTTATCTTTTTGGTCTCATCAGTGAATTTTTTTTCCACTTTCAAAGACTAGGGTTTTCATAGAAAGAACCACTAAATCGTCTGATTTTAACTCTTATAGGGAAAAGATTATAGGATACTACTCATTCACCCTATCTGAACTAAATCAACAGCCTTAACACAAAAGCACCCTAGCAGAGTCATTTTTCCTTTGATTTGAAGACATCATAGTATTAAAGCATTGCTGCTTCCCTTAGTTTGTTCCACAGGGGACTATACTTCCTAAAGGTGAAAATGCATGCCCTGCTTTTATTTGAATTACCTTAGTTTGTTATCAGTGATTTTATATTCACCTTCAGTCACTGACTGAAACAGGCTAATACTAAGGAACCCTACTAGCTGAGTTTCTATGCAGCTGTGACTCCCCACTGACAGCTCATTTTCCAGTTGTATTCAACAAGGCAGTTCCTAATCCCTTTTAAAAAATCCCTTTAAAAATATCTTTACTGATTATTATTATATTTTATAATTATATTTTTGGCAGTCAAGGTGTTATAAGTGACTAAATAAAACACCTAAATACCTTCATTCTTTGCTTTTAGTTTTATGAATCCCAGTTTTAATGATACAAATGAACAAAATCATGTTTCCTTGCCATGACTTCTTTCCATAATATTAAGTTGCCTGGTCTTAATCAGATTTTCATCCTTTTATTTTTAGCCTGGTTTCCTATGGAAATAAGACACTGTTTATGAATTTGCTTTCTTGTTCATCAGTCTCATGAAAGGAGCCATAAGCTGACCAGCAATTTCAAACATATTTGACAAGGTGGAAGAGATTTCAAAGATTTCATGTTTCTGAGGTTTTTTAAAATGGTATAAAAAGAAAAAAGACATTTTAAAGCACCCGTGAGCCTTACTTGTATTAGACATCCAATCTCACAGGCCTTCAAGGCTTGGTTTTCAAGTCTTCATTGTTTCTGACACTGACATGATCTGCTGCTGGTTCACTGTATCCATTTACAGCTATTACTTTTTGCCCAGGATTCCTGTGTGGCTAACTAACCAATATGCAACTGGGTAAATGACATGAAGCCAGATTAATTCCTAACTGGAGGGTTCTCTATAATTCTAGAACACCTCTGATAATATTTTGTTTTAATTACTAACTTTTAACCATAGAACCATGGAATCAAGCTGATTTGAAGGGACATCCAAAGCTCATTTGCCCAATGAAGTCCTAGTTAGAACAGGTTGTTCAGAGCTGTGTTCAGTTTTGTGTATCTTCAAGGGTGGACATCCCACTCCCTGTCCAGACAACTTTCTCAATGTTGCACCACTCTCATAGAAATAAGTTTTTCTTACACCGCACTGGAACTGCCTGTGCTGGACCTCCCATTCTTCTGTTTAGCTCTGAGAAGTCTGGCTGCACCTTCTCCATAACCTCCCAATAAACAGCTAAAGGCAGGAACTGGATCCCCCTTTAGCCTTTCTAAGGCTGAACAAAAACATTTCTTTCAGCCTCTCATTGCACACCATCATCTCCTGGTGGCCCTTCACAGACCACTTCAGTGTGCCTTTCATGTACCCCAAACCAGGCACAGCCCTCCAGATTTCACACGTGCTGCACTGAGCAGAAGGATGGCTGCCCTCAACCCACCTGATCTGTTCTTGCCAATAGTCAAAGACACAAGAGATGCTCTTGGCCTTCTAACATTCCAGGGAACACTACTGGTTCATTCTATAGCTGTTGTTTACCAGGACTCTCAGGTCTAAAAAGAGTATCTTCTGAATCTTAAAAGAATTCTGGTTTCTGATCTTAAATATTGCTTCTATTATTGCTCTCTTATGAGCTTTTTAATCAGTGGACTGGAGAGCACTTTGTTATTCTTATACATGAGTATATCTCCCTCTTTTAAAATATGGAAATTAAAAGTTATTAAACATCATTCTTTTTCATCATAGTTTGGCTGCTCAAATCTTAGGGTATCCTTGGGCAGCATTTCTTTCATTCCAGATAGTTTAACTATATTAAAGTTTATACTTTGACATTGCTATTGCCTTCACAATGGTAACTTACAGGAAGTTGTTCCTGTTATGTTTAGATTCCCTTGTCCATTTATTCCTTATAACTCATTATATATACCAATTACTATTGATTGTAATTTTTATATTTGTCAGATATTGTAACAGTACTTGCTATTTCTTCCTGAATAAAGTCGAGAATTTGGGTGCCTTGAGAGCCAAAGTCATCACACTGTGTAATAGAAAAAGCCCCTTCTGAATAAGTCCCTATTTTATTTGTATTTTCTGCCTTCATGATCACGTGACTTGCTCTTGACTACTGTTTTGAATAAGATACTCCCAAACCTTTTAGTAATCTCTTGTATGCTGGACTTCTCACCAATTTCATTATTTTCTTCTTGAAGGTATATTATTTATGGCTACTGAGTGAATCGGATTTTTTAGTCTCTTTTCCTTTGGCTGCTTTTCACCTGTGTGACTGTCATGTAGTAAAGAAAAACCACAGGAAACAAGAATATATGACAAGAAAAAAATTACAGAAAGAGCATCAGCCAGGCTGACTAGCTAGCAGCTTCAGGCAAGAGAAGAGAATCTGTCAACCTCTTCATCATTGTGCTAACAATAAGAAGAGAGAGTTCACACCAAATAACCTTCTTTGCTGTGGAGCTTGAAACAAGCTGAACCAAAAGAAGAAACTGATACAATAATTATAGGAGTGCTGATAGTAAGAGGACATTTTAGGGCACTTTCTCCCTCCACTTTTCACAATTTGGGAAGTTTGGGATGTTTTAAAAAATATTTCACCCTTAAAAGATGCATCTAAGAAGTCAACTCTTGTTTTTCTTTCACATCAAGAATCAAAATGTCTGGCAAAGTATAGTTCTGAGTAGAAATTAATACACCTTCTGATGTGGATTTTTTTTCAGGGTTATTCATATTTCAAGAGATGCAAGAAATAAATGCATGATAGACAATATTAATCACCCAGAATATGTTTTGAACAACACTGTAAGGAGCTTCATGCCTTTTCCATGAACCATCAGTCACCTTTTTTGTGACAAAAGCTGTAAGAAGGGGACGGATGCTTTCATCTCAGATTATTTTCTTTGCTTTTCTTTCTTCAGTTGGTTTCTCTCTTTATTTCTGTGCAGACTTCAGAATTCCTTGTGAATAACTTTCAAAGCCAAGCAGGCATTTCAGGCATTACTCTTTGGCTTGCAAGTAACATAATGACAGTTGCCCTATTTTAGACAGAAACTGTCATCCTGATTCCTCTGTGTTCATTTACATTTCCAGTAGAGACTTACTCATATCCTTATGACATGCACAATTCCCAAAACATCCCAGCTCAGCTACTATCAAGACCTGTATCTTCTGACTGATACTGATCTAAGAATTTTTCAGTCAAATTTTCTGGGGTTTCATAAGGCCTCTAGATATTCTTTTCCCCTAATCAAATTAATTGCAAATTAATTGCAAAACAGCCTTTAGGAATGCATAACCTCTCTATCCCTCCCACTCTTCCAGCACACATACATGCACAACTTTTAATTCCCACTCATTCCTGTCCTCACATTACTGTGTGACTGGCAGAAAGCCAGAATTCTTTACAGATTTGTGCAAAGGAAAGACACCCTGTAAAAATCCCATGTGAGGGAGATGTTACAATATGATTTCACACTTTGCTGGACAACAGAAAGTTCATGAGGTTAATGCAAGACACAAATCAATAAGAAATAAGGTTTTCTTGTTCCAGCTTTGATGGAACCACTTGTCTAATGGGGAAATAAGTTCTGTGGCTGCCCAAGATAGGGTTCACCAGAGTACGAGCAACACAAAGTCTTGCTAAGACATTGACTCATATGTGCAATCTTACTGCAATGGTGGAAAAGGAATATTGTGGTAAGTGCAGAATGGCATAGGGCTAGAAAGGGGACATACAGGACAGGACAGTAAGAACAAAAAGATACAGCTGGCATGTGGTAGACGTGTGGTGCTCTTTTTACCATATCACAACAAAGGATAAAACTTTGCCAATGTCCAGTACAGGGTCAGTGTTATTACTGGGTTTCAGCAAGCACCTATCCCTTAAGTCCCTTCCTGATAGATTACATGTGTTGGAACTGTGCTTGTCTCCAACAAATCTTAGCCACTGTACCAAACCCTTGGTCATTCCTCAAGTCAAGTTAAGAGTGCTGAGATCTCTCAAATGCAACTTGACTGGCAACATAATTTTCAGGACCTCACACCTACCCATCAGGAACTCCCAACAAGGGCAACAGCAGCAGCAAAGATTGCTGATTACTGCTGCAAAGACACTGATTACTGAGCTGAGTGACCACTGACAACCTGAAGGATAGTAATTACAATATATGATCCAGTTAATGGCAAATTTCCTTCTCACAGGCTTGCAAACTTTAATGGCAGCCTCCTTTCCACTCTCCCCCATAGATGGGTAAACTATAGGTACAGAAATTAATAAAAACAATACACATGGATTTTAAAAAGACACAAGCAAGGGCTACCTGGGGAGGAATTAAAAAATCTATGACACAGTTCTTTAAAAAAAGAAGAGTAAAAAAATATGTAGCATGCTGCAGATAATGGGGATGGTTCTCCTTCAAAAGCTGACTTAGTCATCAATGTTATTACAGCACATCAAAGAAGGGGGAAAGGAGTCAGAAAAAACACTTCAAGTAATGGAAAACTGGAAATCTCAATCTTTTTTAGCAGAGAGCAAGTGAGCAAGTGAGCAAGTGAGCATACTCATGATAAATGGCAAGGGCAGGAATAGAACAAGAAGCTAGAATAGATATATTAAATTTGAAAGCTTAATATAACTCAAAGTACCAGTCTCTATTAACATAGCATTCAACATGTAGATGTAGAAATGGAAAAAGACAGCTCTCGCAACATTAAAAATTAGCTCATAGATGACTGGACAGAAAAGCTTTTGCAAGTCTTTATATCCTCAGGGTGCTCTTCTAGAAAAGATGGGAAAAGACACATAACTGTGCTTCACACTAGTCAACAGCCACCACAGTAGACTCAGTAACACTTAACAGTTCAGGCCTAGGGGAGCAGCCTTCTGCTTATGATGTGTTGCAGTGACAAGTTTCGTAAGCATTGCAAGGTGCTGCGTAGGTTGTGAGAGGTTCAACATGACTGTCATCAACATCAACATGCCTGGTCCCCCTACACTGCATGTGCCCAGGGTCACAGGAAAGCAGTGGGCTTATCTGAGCATCCTCTTGATCTGGTGTACTTTGAAGCTCACACTAAATACAAACACAAATGTAGCTTCTATACACAAGATGGACAATCATAAAGATTTGACCTGAGCATGAGCTGGAGTGTGCTTAGGTCCTATCAAAGAAACCATTCTCAAGCAACACTTAGAAAATCACAGAATATGCTGAGTTGGAAAGGACCCATCAGGATCATTCAGTCAAACTCCTGGCCCTGCCTACACAGTGATACGCCTCACTCTCAAAGCTGTCCCAAAACATGAGAATCCTGCAGTCTGATAAAAGCAAATGACTGAGATGTCCTGACAACAAGGTTGTCTGTCACTGCCTCTGGAGTCCATGGGGTGCCAAAGTCAGACGAGGATCTGAAAGGTGTTAGTATTAATACTTCTATCCCACATTCAGGATCTCAGAGTTTCTGTCTTAGACAGAATTGTATCCCCCATCTCCTTGTCTGTGTTTCTGGTAATTAATATCTTGAACAACATAAACTTCAATCTAAGGTATTTTTTACCCAAAGTATCCATGCAATAATCCCTCTTTCCTAGGTCTGCTGGCTGCAAGTTGTCTTTACTGACTTAAGTCAGTAAAGTTGTCTTTACTGACTCCAGTCTGGTGTTAGTAAACTAGAAAAAAGAGCTAGGAAGAAGGCCTTCAGTTTATACTTACAAGGTAACAAAGTCCTCAAGAAAGCACAGCCTACAACAGAATTTTATTTAGGCTCTTTGCTACTTACCTTTTTTTTATGAAATAAAAGCACATTTGATGAATAGCTTTAAATGAAGTATTTAAAAATTCTGCACCAAGATGGGTAATTTCCTGCATTTAGAACAGAAGTATGTTTTATTTAACTGCTGTGAGAAAAATCGAAAGTTGAGTTCAGTACAAGTATAAATCCTAAGTTTTTATTTTAAATTATTTCTATAAAAATAAAGTCTACTTTCTCAGGAATCAAAAGTCTAAGAAATAAGTAAGAATAACCCTGTTCTGAAAGGAAGAGCAGACAGCAGCAACTTCCTGAACTGCAGGGAAGGCAACACGGTGTATTATACAGCAAAGTTATCCTGAATAACACTGATCCCATGAGTGGTGGTCATAATGCTCTTGCTTGCCAAAGGTATTTTTATGACTTTGAATATTCCCTTCTTATAAGGATTGCAGAGTTCAGTAAAAGACCTTAGACTCAGACAGAAAAGATTCTGGCAAAGCCTTTGAAATTTCCTAAAAAAACACTTAGCATACACAGAAGTTAGTACACACAAATGTATTATATTACATAGCAACAGGTATTTTGAGACATTTGCTGGCCTAAAGTTTTCCCTTTTTTCCCCAAATTGTTGTCAGCCAAGTGTCAAGCTGGCCTCTTTTTAGTTTGGCTGGCTGCTCTCAGGGAATGAGTTCTTCAGTCTGATTGATCTAGGATACTAGAAAATGCCAGGCAAATGTGACCCAGTATATAAATTCTATCAGAGAGCGAAAGAAATCTGCTTCAAAAGAAAGACAAAAGGATCAGCACAAGTGGTTTTACATTGTTTCCCAACTCTTATGCTTACTGGCTTCTTAGCTGGGAAATGCTTTTTTATGTCTGTGATCCAAAAGAAATTCTGCTTCTAAGTATGGCAGTCTTGAGGCAAACCTGCCTTTGCAGCAGTAACTTTCACCTGGGACCATATTTCGTTCTGCAGTTTCTCTGTTGATGCAGCATAACCCAGCCTGATAACTTCCTTTAAATGCTGCCTCTGAAATCTGTGCTGCTAGCTACTAATTAAAAGTAAGAAAAGTTAGTGACAGAAGAAATGAGAAAGGAGAAAAAAGGAAGAAAGTATGAGTAGAACAGAGGGAGTAAATAGACAGAATAATAACTGTCATCCTCCTCTATTTAGAGCACTTTGTCTCCTTTAGGTTTTGTTTAATGATATAGAAACACTTTCTGTGTTTCCTCAATTCCAACATTACTATTTGAATCACACAAATAGGATCCACTTCTCTGTCATTACATGGAAATATTAGCCACCCTGTAGTGAAGGTTGCAGCCAGCTTCTATTATGAAGTTCTATTCAGCAATCTTATGAATTTGGCAAGGAAAATTAGTCTGGCATGAAACTGCCTGTGCCTGCTGTGAAGGATCAGGAGAGGGTCTGTAAAAAGACTGAGGAGGAGCTCTTAAATGGCTTTGCAGTGGGTGACTCTGCTGGTTTTGGCCAGGGTAGAATTAGTTTTCTTCCCAGTGGCTGGTATGAGACTGTGTTCTGGATCTGTGCTGAACAGAGGGTTTATAATACAGAGATGTTTTTGTTATTGCTGAGGAGGGCTTACACAGAACCAAGGCCTTTTCTGCTTTTCATGCTGCCACACTGCTGAGGAGGCTGGGGGTACATGGAATGTTGAGAGGAAACACAGCCAGGACAGGTGACCTAAACTGACCAGAGGGATATTCCAGAGCATCATGCTTAGTATAAAAAGTGGAGGGAAGGGAGAACAGGGGCACATTTGGAGTGATGATGCTTGTCTTCCCAAAGAACTGCTGTGTGTGATGGGACCCTGCTCTCCTGGAGATGGCTGAACACCTGCCTGCCCTTGGGAAGCAGTGAATTTATTCCTTGCTTTGCTTGTATGCATGGCTTTTGCTCTCCCTACTAAACTGTTTTTATTTAAACCTTTGAGTTTTCTACCTTTTACCTTTCCAGTTCTCCCCCTGATGCTGCTGGTATGGGAGTGAGTGTGCAGCTGTGTGGAGCTGGGTTTCCAGCTGGGGTAAAACCACAGCAGCAACTCCCTGCCTGAAGCACCACAGCTTTCAGCTCAACTTGAGAAGCAGGTGGGGCATTCTGCACTCAGAGGTTTTCACCTCTGCTTGCTCTCAGGCCAGGCACCATGCAACCCCACCATAACACCCTCATCTTGAGGTGACAGAAATGCAGGTGGCAGGGTCTGCAATCCAAAGGACAGGGGCCAGTTCTCTGTCTGAAGGCATGAGGATGAAAGCTGTGGGGCCGCATATGTTCCCAGGCCATCCAGATGTAGCAGCTTCCCCAAGTTTCCTACCTAATTTGCAAAAAAACAGTCATTTCCTCAACAGCTCAAGCAAAGATAAATTCTGCCAAGCCTTCTGGCTGCTTCCTTCACTCTAATTATTATTTTCTCAACTGGATTATATCCCAGCAATTTACCTAATACAAGCTCATCAAGGCACTAGGTATTTTATTCTGATAACCATCATTTAAATGCCACATGACTATTTTTATAAGTAAAAAACCTACTGTTCCTAAATTTTTTTTAAAAGGATGCTGACTTCTGAAAAAAAGTACTAGAACATCAATTTGTCCAAATTTGTTCAAATTTATGTCCCATATTTTGAAAGAAGAAAAAGCACACACATGCAAACACTGAAAATCAAAGAATTCTCTAAGAATTAACTTTGGTCAAGACACAACATTTATACAGTTATTACCTAAAAAACCCATAAAATATTCACAGTGTATTGTGACTTGAACCAGACATTATAGCTACCTATTATCTGAAGCAATGAGAGAATGTGATTAAAGTATTAAATGTTTAGCACTCTGTACAGGAGTATCACTTAGAGAGAAATACTATGTTCATGTATGCAAATATAAATATGTCTGGCATTTTAAATATATTCTTACTATACCAGAGGAAAAAATATTATGCTGGGACTTAAGCTTCCTCTGTTTTATTAATTTGTCCATGGCTTAATTAAAAAACAACAAAAAACCACACAACAACCAAATAAACAAAATTGACCCCTTCTGTGCCTACAAATTTCAAGTAATGATTCCTTCAGATTGTTTTTATTACCCACAGGCACAACAACAGGCATCAAAGAGTATTATTCTGTGATGAAGCAGATAAATCACATCACATACAGGGCGAAATGTACATGTATATACAGGAATTCATACTGATTGAAAACTAGATTGAAATCATAAAACAAGATACTACTTTTTTTTTAATGCTACTTTCAAGAGCAAAGTATTCACTGTAGGTTTAGGCTGGAAAAAAGTAGCACAAATAAAGATAAATTTCTCCTCTTGCTTCTCAGTTACAAAAATGAACAGACAGGTAGACACCCAACAGTTGAACTTGAAAATCCTATTGATCAGGGAAGACACTGTGACTGAAAGATTAGATTATCTATTTAATACTGAGTTAATACCTTTATCTTCAATGAATAGATGTTGGAGTTCTCAGTTACCGTAAAAATGTCAGCTACTGTATACATCCTGCAGGCAGAGCCCTCTCAGAATATCTTCATCTGTATACAATCACTCTGCACCACACATTTCACATGTCTGAGGCAATTTCATGGATTTTATACAAAACTAATGCAATTAGTGAACTGGCCTATGGCTCTATTACCAGAGTGCGATGGCAGGGAGCAGAAAGGTGAATTGCCTCAGAGGCTGTTGCTGGAGACATGTTTTCTATAGAAAACAGAAGCTGACAAGATACTTCTGTGGGTTCTGGAAAGACCTGCAAATTTATAAATCTGCATTCATGAAAGAGGATTGAGGGACAGCACATTTTCTTTCCACACACAGAGTGGCTGCTTCAGGCTATGACCACCTCTCCTTGACATGAAAGGAGGTGGCTTCCTCTGTTAAGGAGACACTCATCTAACAGAGACAGAAATACACTGGAACAGGCTTTACCTTGCTCTTAGAGTCACAAAGAAATAAAAAAATAATAAAAAAAAGAAAGTAAAAATCACAAAAATGTTTCTATCTGCACTCTGCTCATGCTTGGGCCATGCTTCTGCAAGTCATCAGGAAAAGATGTAAAAATAGTGAAATCACAAGACTAAGTTAATAAAAGAATATCATAATAGAATGGCTTGTGCTGGGAGGGACCTTAAAGATCATCAAGTTCTAACCCCCCTGCCACGGACAGTGGCATATTTCCCTAGACCAGGATGCCCAAAGCCCCATTCAACTGGCCTCAGACACTTCCAGGGATGGGGCATCCACAATGTGTCTGAGCAACCTGTTCCAGTGCCTCACCACCATCACAGGGAAGAATTTATTCCTAATACAAAATTTAAACCTACTCTCAGTTCAAAGCCACTCCCCCTTGTCCTGTCACTACATGCCCTTGTCAAAAGTCACTCTCCATCATTCTTATAAGCCCTCTTGAAGTCCTGAGTAATGAGGTACACCCCAGAACTTTCTCTTCTCCAACTCTCTCAGCCCATCTTCACAGGAGAGCTGCTTTATTAGTCTCTTCAGATTAAGGAGAGATTTTTCAGTCCTAGTACCCTGAGGCATCTACTTCCTAAGAGGCATTTGTGGGCAAGCTGTACTGAGGATTAGGACTTCATCTCCCAGTAGGTTTTGTGGTTTGTTTGGGTTATTTTGGTGAGAGAACAGGTCATGTGGCTGTTTTGCTCTTCTTTCTTGCATATAGGCCTAAAATAATCACCTGGGTTGTGTTTTTTGTTTCTCCTCTCCAGATGGGGATTATTTAATATCTATCTATTTTACTGACATCACCCAATATGCATTAGCATTCTACAGAAATGAAACAGCAACACTCACAAATCCGATATGGCAGAGGAAGGCAGGCAAAGGTCTTTCCCTAAATGATAATGGCATGGAACTGCCTGGTTTAGAAGGTTTGTACCTTTGTTATCATAGCATCTGAACACCTCATTTCGACTGCACCTACATTCCTGTGATGTTTATTTCATGAGGCACCAAGAATACTTACATAACATGTCCAAACACTGCAGTGTACCTAGAACTGTACTAAAGGCCAAAGCCTAGCGTTACAAAATGGCACAGCAAAAGTGCTTGAGGATGTTAGCAGGGCCACATATCAGCAAGAAATTTGTTAACTAAAATCCTCAGCTGGTGTTTACTGCAAATTGTTTACTTCTCATATTAAAAAGAAGAAAATAATAAAAATGTAACATATCAATCTCATGAGGCAGATAAAATGGCAATTAGTTTAGCTTGATTTTGAGCTTTGTTTCAATTGGAAAAGAAAAGGATAAGGTGACCTAATTGCAGCCTTCCAGCAGCTGAAAGGAGCCTACAAAAAACGGAGAGGGACTTTTTATAAGAGCATGTAGAGACAGAAAAAAGAGGGAATGGTTTGAAGCTGAAAGAGAGTAGGTTTCGATTCAGTATTAGGAAAAAGTTCTTTAGAGTGTAGTGAGGCACTGGAACAGGCTGCCCAGAGAAGTTGTGGATACCCCATCCCTGGAAGTGTTTAAAGACAGACCGGATGAAGCTCTGAGCTTTTGTCTAGTGGAAGGTGTCCCTGTCCATGACAGGGGCGGTGGAACTGGATGATCTTTAATATAGCTTCCAACCAAAACCATTCCGATTCTATGACATATTGTCAAGTGACTGAAAGGTATTTGTACATTTTCTGTATTTTCTTTCAACATCTCTCCAGATTAGAACAATCCCAGCTGTAATTTGGCTCAGGACAAATACCTTTTGCCAGTATATTCCTGGGTGAGATTCACGTATTACAGACCTGAGACAATTCCCACTAGGAAATCTGCAAGCAGCCACTCTGTTTTCACAGAACTGTTGAGGTGGAAAGGGACCTCTGGACATCTTCTAGTTCCACCACCTGACTCAGAGCAGGGACAGTTCAAGTAAGTTGGTCAGGGCTGTGTCCAGACATATTTAGAGCATCTCTAAAGAAGAAGGTCCCACCATCTCTCTGTGCAACCTATAGTGTTTGACTAAATTCACTGTAAAAGCTTATTTCCTAAACATATTCAGAATTTCATATTGCAATTTGTCCTTACTGCCCCAAGTCCTGCCACTGGGCACACCACTGAGAAGAGTCTGGCTCTTTCACCTTTACTTCCTGATATTCCCCCAAACCATCTCTTCTCTAAGAGGAAAAGTCTAAGCAGTCCTCAATGTAAGGTGCAACCACCCCTCCATCATCTTCGTGGCCCCTTGCTGGACTTGTTCCAGTGTGTTCATGTCTATTACGTTGGTGAGCCAAGGTCTGCACCCACCACTCCAGATGTGGCCTCACCTGTGCTGAGTAGAGAGGAAGGATCACCTGCTTTGACCTGCTGTGTCAATGCTTTTTCTGAAGCAGAGCAGTTTGGGAAGATCTTAGAGTATAGTTGTATAGTTGTGGCCAAGACCACACTAACTGGTTTCAGAAAGAGAATGTGGGTCTGGAACTGTTTAACTTGCTATGCATCTAAACTGTTAATTATACTACTGTTCATTTCCAAAACTATACTGAAGTAGTAAGGAGTTGCTAAAAGTTAAAAATAAATTTGGAATTCACAGGAATAGCAGGGGTTTCAGGAATTCTACAAAGTACAACCCTTTGCATGATAAAAAAAATCAAGAAAAATGATTTTTTTTCAAAAAGAGAAAGTGTGTGAAAGACACAATGCTACTGTGTCTTTCAATTCTATTTATCTTAACTGTAGACAAGCTGTTTCAATACTATTTAAAGGTGCTGTACACATATTGAATTTTAGCAGCCTCTCAAAACTAAATGTAAGAAGTCTATGTCTGTTTTAGTGTGATAAGGTTTTTGCCAATGATTTGGTAAACAACCCTTCTTTGGCAAAAAAAAAATCTCTATTCAACATGTTATACCTCACCTTGTTATCTAATGTCTTAATCAATGCTGTAATCACTTCACATACTGCACAGCCAAGTCCTTGTAAGAAACAAGTAGATTAAACTATCCTTAATCTTTAGAGTAAAATTGTTTGTTATGAGTTCACAGACTTCTCATTCCTCCCAGTTATCCACAATTTTTTCCCCTCAACAGGAAGAGAAGATCCCAAGAATCTTAGATTTAAAATACCCTGCAATTTGCAGTTCCAGAGTTTTTAAGATAAATTATAGATCTGAAGGATTGAGAAACTCATCTGGTATAAACAAAATCTAATATAACGGGTAAAACTGAGACACATCTAAGGACATAACAAAGGAATTGGAGAGCAGGATTTCAATAACAACTAAGAACTTAGTTTTCCCAGTCTCTATATGATCTTTTCTGCATTGGTAAAAAAGTCAGTAATTTCTAAATCTGCTTTGCCTAAGACAGGAATGGGAATATACCTTCCACACAATCAGTTTAAGGTCCGTAACAAAAAACTGGGCATTCATCTCTAAAAAGCAGATCTAAAAAAAATGTGGCTTTGAGTGTATAAGAAGCCTGAAAGCAGGAAAACTTGGTGGGTCTAAGGATGACCCACAAAAAAAGTGTCTTCATATTAAGAAAAAGTCCAAAAACAAGAATGTGTTTGATTTGTTCTGAGACCCAGGAACATAAAAAACTGAGTCCTGGTTGCACATTAGATACTTATTCCACTTGAAATCCAGAGCCACCTTCTACCAATACACACTTAAAAGACAAGAACGCTCTTTATATTACCTAAGGTAATTAGTGAAGGTTTTCACAAAGATTCATTTGATCCTAATGAGGTTAAAGCTTACTCTACAGTAGCACTGAGAAATTAATTGTACCTGAAGAGCGACAGAGCACATAAACCCACTGCAGCAACTCTGCACATATGGAAAAAACCCTCTTTCTACATTAAATACAGAGACAGCCCAACAAGACCATCTATATTAGATGGGAGTAGTCAGTAAGGACAGAAGCAAATATTAACATGGCATTGATCTTGAACAGGCAGTAGTAAGAGCACTGGCTGGACCATGATGAGATGCAATCTCCAGGGCAAGGTCAGTCATTAACTAAGAACATCCTTAAGTTGGTGAGCCTGAGTAGTCTTTTTGAGTAAGCTTTTTCATGACAGACTCTTAGTCATAGCATTTACCCAGGACACAAGAGACTGGGTTCTAGGTGTCTTTAATCTAAAGGGATTCAAGTCTGTTGCCTCCTGCACCAAACAGTCACATTAGAAAATCACCAAATGAAAGCAACACAAGAGGGTCACAATCCAGTCCTTTTACTGTCAGCTGGATACATTCAGTTCCAGAGTCAGTTCTGGTTCCACCCTTCCTGCTTTAGCTATACAGACCTCAGTGTGTCCAAAAGCACACATAACATGGTAAAGCTGTGACAGCCTTGAAGATCAAGGTTCCACATCCAAGGTTAGTAAATTCAAGGAGATCAATGACCATATGATTAAAAGTTTTCTTCATGTATGGATAGGGGTCACCCGCCCAGAGTGCAGCAGATTGGACCTAGTGGCTATGGCTTACAGAAGCATATTGGCAAATCACAGCCAAAATTGAAATTTCACCTGCATAAAATAGATTTTAAGAACTCAGTGAAAAGGTGGAACAGAGTCGGTAGCACCATCTTCTTTTTAGCTCTACTATTCAATCTAAAAAGCCAATTGCTGAAACTTTCCCATATACTACGCTTTTTTTTATTACTGCACCTTGCATTTAAACTCTTGGGCAAAATAACAAGTTTTTTCTGTGCACACAAGGTAAATTCTAAACTTCTCCTCTGCAGAATATCAGATAATCTATCTTAATGAAAGTGACAGGAACTTTCCCAGAACACGACTGCCATTCATAATGTAAAACTACAAGGAAGGAAAAAGATCAATACAGGCCTTATAGATCTGCTGTTCATATAAGAAGATTATTCCATCCTCAGTCACACAGCTTGTCAATGGGCCTGGGTGTATTACTCAACAATGACAAGAAAAATGCCATTTTTTCAAAACAGTAAGAATGTGAAACATAAGAGTAGACTCTGTAAAATTTTCCTGGCATATTAGAGCTTCAAAGCTCCACATAAGCATCCTGTGACCTAGGTAAGATACAATTCCACAAGCTTGGGGTTCTGCAGTGTGGGACAGTTAATTTTCCCAAGACCAAGGGTAAGCCAGCATGAAAGCTTAAGCCTTTCTGCCCAGGGCCTGGTAGAACAGCCAGCATGAGAACTCTAGCACAGTGATTCTGAACACATTAAAGGTGATGCACTTAAATTCAATAAGGGCACTTAGTCATTAATACATTTTTCCTACATGAAATCAAACAAATAGGAGGAAAACTCCTTTCCACATTAGCAGCGATCAAGAACTATAAATAATGGGATCACCTCTTAGTAGAGCACACACAGAGCCTTTTCCACAGACAGCAAAGCAAGAGCAAGAGCAACAAGTTACAGAAAATGTGCTTCAATTTAATTTCACCACATCATAAAGGACTTCCCAAAATGCAATCAGTCAACCTTGAGATAAAATGTTTGAATATTCCTTTATACCCTGCATACTTATTCGTATCCCAGCAGTGCAGATTAGTCAACTGCAACAGTGCTTTGTGAAAAAATGACAGACATGATGAAAAATGCAGTCACAAAAAGTAGATGACCATAGTCATTTGTATTCACACAAGCTCTGCTGTTTTTCTTATTCATTAATGAACAAAAAAATTTCAGAAGTTTGAGCTTTTTTTCTTTTCCTCCCTTTCTTCTTCCCTCTTTGTGTGGTTTTTTTTGAACCATTATTGACTATTGCAAGTCTAAGGGAACTGCCTTGCAGAATAAGCATCAATGCATCCAGCCTGCTTATGATGCATGTAGTAGAGACAGCAAATTAGTAGAGACAGCAAATTTTCCTCCCTGAAAATTTCCTGCCAAATTGAAAGGTCTCAAAAATGTCTCCATGAAGGGGAATGAGGCCATCATCAGACTCGCTAATCAGATACGTCTATCTGGAATGTGTGTCCCACACCATTTTCCTGTCCCAAATGCACGTAGCAAAAAGTTCATATGCTACTAGAGAAAGGGTTTAGTAGGGTGTGAAGATGATACTAGAACACATGCAGTTCATTGATTATAGCACTGCTTACAGACATTGAAATCAAGAACAAAGCAATAAGCTGTGTCTGGACATCATGTAATGTAATTTTAAATCAGCTGGCACAAGATGTAATAGAAGTTCTTCTATACAATGAAACATAGCATGATTGCTTAGTTATATATAACTGGTACAACATAAAAATTGAACTTGTAGAATTTCAAGCCTAAATAAAAGACTGAAACTTGCTTTATAAAAACAATAAGACTAATTTAGCAATTCTAGACAAGACAAAGGTTTGTTGATTTGAGGATATTGTAATAGAAACATCGATACAGTAAAAACAAAGCATGATAACAATCATTAAACGCTCTCAAGCTTAACACTGAGAAATTCTTGCTTAACAGGGCATTTGGCATTGAAATGAACTTTTTATGAAATAATTGTAGTAAGATAAAAACATAGAAGTCTCAACCCCATCCCATTTTAATATTTCAGATAATCACTGTTTCTTCTCAAGATACTGCACTTTATATGGATAATGAAATTCATAAATTAGTCCTTTAGATGACATGTTCATCTTCTGTTTAGTCTATCCTTAATATTAATCTATTCACTTTGTATCTCATACCACTAAAATATTTCAGTTTTAGTTCCTTCATTTAATGCATTCTAGTCAGGAAACTCTTTTATCACTTACCTATCAGTATCTTACAGGCTTTGTTTCTAATGCAACTCTTGTTTCCCATTAAACCTAGTTCCGTATCAGAGTCAGTTCTATCACAGAAGCTGAAACCATTTCTCTAGCTCCCCTTATACAATCCATTTCAAATTTACTGTTTTGTACTCTGAAAGACAAACTGTTCAGCATCTCTCTTTAGAAGGAATTAAATTCTTTATCTTTCACTACAGCTTTTGCCTTGCAACCTTCTGAAAGGTCATTTTGCACAAAATCTGGAAAAATGCTTTTAGGTAATCCCAAAAAGGTGTCTGATAATAATCAACATGGAAAATTTCAAGAGTTTTATTAAATTATTACCATTTCACTCTTTTATTTAAAATGGTTTGGTTTTACTGTGGCTTTTCTTTTTCTTTTTAAACAGCAAGATATAAAATTAACCCCAGTACCTCTGAATCTCTTTAACGTGATTAATAGTTTGTAAATATTTCATCACTCTCTATTGTCTCACCAATACTCTCTGATGTCCTTGTGTTCAAACAGAATTCCCTATTGTCCACCTTTATGAGAGTTCAAATTACCAACCTTAAAAAGATGTCATAGATATTCAGTGAAATATTTCAAGGTTTTTAGACTGTATCACAAGCTTTTTATTCAACATCAAGTTGGAAGGAATTTCTATACTATTGTTGTAGGGGTTGTATTGTCCTATTGTTGTATAGGGTTTTTCTTACTTGATGGTAGAATTCTTAAACTCAGGAGGATTTTTTTTATGCTTACCACCTAGCATTTTTCCTTATTAATATTTTGACTACTTGGTATTTACTTCTTTATGAGTTCCTTATTGTTCTGCTCTTCAGATTGTTACTCAAGTTCCACATACCTAAAACTTTCCAGAAGAATATGATACACATCCAAAGGGCATCTAAGCTAATCCACAACTAAAATTAAATAAATATATAAAAATCTGAAGTCTGGAGACACAGAGAAAGGAAATTGTAATGTTCTCTGTAGCAGGTGTTGGCAGATTTCACTGTTCCAGGTTACTGATCTTCCTGCCAGTATTAGAGTGAGTGATGAAATCCAGAACTCTGGTTATCCACTGCTGTGCAGAACAATCAGCCCCAGTTGTTACACTGAGCAAGCAGAGACAGTCCAGCAGTGTGGCACAGTGACTGTGTGAGCTCCTTTCTCCATATCTACTAGATCATTATTAAAAAACATTCTGATTAATACAGTCTCTTATGGTGGCATTCAGCTGGCCACAGTGGAAGCTGTCAATTTAATGATGCCACAAGGTGGGATGTTTGTGAAGATGACTGTTCTTACAGATAGAAATAAATACACTCAGTGTTGTTTTGAAGTTCACTGTATAGAGATTTAACTTCCTGGAAATATTCATTCAGCAAAGGCAATCACCTTGTCCACCAAAAGAAAATTTAAAAAAGTAAATAGAAAACTAAATTTGTTCTCCTTTATAAAATTTTTATGTAACTTCTCTAACAGGGAAATTAAAAGACTTCATTTAAAGTAACTGAGTCAGAATAGTATGGGATTAAAATCTATGGGGCATGAAAGCATTCCTCACTTTCATGTGATTCCTAGAACCTGAAGCACGGAATGATTTCAGATGACAGGCTTTCAAGTGAACATGAGAGGAGAGTGAAGCACTGCCTGAAGAAAAGTATAAATCTTCTTTGTAAGAAAGTTCATCCAATGCTATGCTTAATATAACTCAATTAGTAACAGGAAAAAAAAAAAGAAGAATTGTATATAGTATGTGATTTGATTATAATGGGTAGTTCTTAATTGCATTCCTAGAGAAGAAACCAGTAACAAATCACGGTTTTTTGGCAGTAGAACAGGCAGTCATGCCTCTTATATGAAAAAAATTAATTACTTAGTTGTCTTATACCATAACCAAGCTAAAAACAAAATGATTTTGGTTTGGGTTTTTTTATCTCCTGCACCATCGGCCTCTACTTGTTTGTACTCACTTCTTTATTTAATCACACAAAAATAAGGCATCAGAATGGGACCAAGATTAGTTTTTAGGTAACTAGTGATATGATCTTCAACACGGAGTTAGGAACTGCCAGCACATTCCAGCTTTCATCACTTTTCTGTTTCAGGTACCTATTACTTATGAATCACTAATGATCTAGGCAAATCCTGTAGCAGATCTGACCTATCAGTGTGGGGCAGTCAGTGATCTGCGTGGTGTTGGGGTAACCAGAGAGGTCTCTGCCCCATGCCATGTGATCCTGGTATTGTCAATCTCCCCGTTTGGCTTCCCCAGCTGGCTGCTGGCCTTGGCCTTTCACCACTCCCCCAGTGCGTCCCTATTGGTCTCTGTTCCCCTAATCCCACCTCCTTGGAGCCCGGGAAAACTTAACGTTCCCTTTTGTTCTTGGTATTTGCTTGAGAGAATTTGGGGAAGACAGATAGTCTAATAAACCCATGCTTGCCAGGATGAAGAGCAGTACCCTTCCTGACTCTTTACTGCTGACAAATTACTGACCCTGCCTGAGCTCTGTGGGGGCACGCAGGACCCCACAGAGCCAGCCCCAGAAACAGACAAAAGTAGTATCAGTGCACAGAGTTAGGACAAATTATTAGGCCAAAACCATCTTTTACTTTTTTTTAATAGAAAAATTTGAGGTGAAGTTTTAAGACCTGTATTGCAATTTAGCAGTCTCTGCCTTAGGGAATGTCATGTGCAAAAGAAACAGCTCATTTCTACTGTGCCTTTGGTCTTGGCATAATATCCCAAACAATCTACAAAGTCAATGATTTGGTATACAACTAATAAAGTATGAGATAGCTTGTACATACAGCAGATGTATTCATTTAAGTAAGTTTGTATTAGCATACTTCATGCAGAGCATTTGTTTGAAGAATAAATATCCTGTCAGTATCAGGTGTTTTGAAGTGAATCACCATTATCATAAACGATGATTAGCAAATCACTGTTTGCCACATGGTGAGATGCCCTGATGCTACAAAAGCCTCCTGCTAAACAAGTCCTCAGCAAACCACCCACCTGAACCAGGGCTAATGAGCTCTAAAAGCATAAAGAGCCCCAGAGTCTGCTCACAGGCTGGATGTCACCAGCAAGAAAACTGTTATGTGTGCAGCAATGGTATCACCTCTGATCACGGTGCTGAGCCCTAGCTACTTTTTCTGTTTCTTACATCTGTGGTACCACCCATTTTTAAACACATTTCATGACTGGTACCAGGGTGTTAACAACTCAAAGCTAAACAGCCTGGCAAAATGGATGTGCTTATCTGGCATGACCCAAAGCCTGCTGATGCTGCAGAGAATTTATCTATTGCTTTTTATGGGTTTGGTGTTTACTTTCCTATTACTATGAAGCAGAAATATTTTGGATATTAAATGACGTTATTATTGTAGTGTATTAAAAACATGAACTTCACACCTTAGAATTAGAGAGAATAAATGGCCAACTGTTTAAAGCTAAAGAAGAAATATGTCTTAGTCAAACCACAGCCACCATGAAGGCACAGAAGATGGCTCATCAATGGAGCACCTATCAAACAGACTCAGGACTGGCTCCCTAGAGTTGTCAGTCATGGCACTGTGCTCAGACAGAACGGATCTGGGATCTGTGAACAGAGCATTGTGAGCAATGATGGGTACTGCAATTGCCCTGAGGTGCCACAGGTGATACCAGAGCATGGCTTACTCCTTCTCATGGGTGGCTTTAATGCTAAATCAGAAGTGACAGGTGGAAAGAACATTAGGAAATCACAATCACAGAAACTAAGCACTAATTGTGCTGAGTTTCCAGTTTTGCTTTGGCAATGTTTTGCCTTCAAATTAACACATAAAAAAACCCCAGAGACTTGCCAGATAGCAAGAACAGAACAGGAAAACAGCCCAGGCATCTCTCTACCAATGCAAGACTCAGATCACTTGCCTAAAATGTAAGCGCATATTAGGACATACATATCAGTAGCAGCCAAAATAATCTCATTATTATGGGACCCTTCAAGCAAAATCTAGAACAAACTAAAAGAGCACATCTAAGGCACTGTACAAAGCAGTGAAGGCTGGTGTGAAGAACAGTGTACAGCAATCAGCAAAGACTTAACTTCAGCTGCTGCACTTAGGGCTGCATATCCACAGAGTTACCCAAAACCAAAGGCATAAGCAAAGAAATTTGGCATCTCATAAATGAAAATTCTGCAACAGGAAAATCTTTAATTGGAACACCACTGGAATACTAGAATGGCAAAAAGAACAAACAAAAAGAACAAAAAGACTAAACAGTACTCTTCAAAATTCCATCTAAAGATGTGTGTTTGCTCAAGGCCTTTTACAGAAATATGAAGTACTCTGCAACGATCCACAACAGCACCTCAGGTTGGTAAAACAAATTCTCAACTGGTGTTTGGTGTTGCCATCAGTGGGATTGTACGACTGTCACAACATAAAAACTGTGCAGCAGGCACTATTCAGAATCAGTTGCTCCAAGAAAACCACATGTCAAGAAGAAAGCAAAAGAATAAGTAACCATAGGAACTTATCTGTCTCAACAGAAATGCATAAGATGAAAGGAAGTGCTCAATGGGAAGTGACGTTTTAGACAAGAGAAGCTAAAAGCAAAGATACACAAAACATCTGCTCTTTTTTTTAACAAAAACTTTAAATCTCAAACATAATTCACTGAAAAGAAGCAGTTATGAGAGCTGGAGATCTAATATTAGAGATTAAATCAACATCTAAAATTAACTACAAATTGCTATGAGAAGATCTGGGTGCTGGATAGAAAGGCTTAGTCCTTCAATAAAGAAAAATAAGTCATTACCAACCAGAAGGTTTTTTGCATCAGAAAGTGAGACTAGAAATATTTGAGGCATATCTACTGGATCTTGACACAAGAGCCCCCCCTGCCAAGTGAACCTGGTAAATGGAAACCAGATAAAAGGAAGTGTTACAAAGACAAGAGAAACGCTAGGCAGTCATTAGCAGTGACTGCCTGTGGTGGTGCCTTCCCTCGGGGGGCTCGGGCCCCGCCTGTGGCTCAGGCACCGGCTGTACAGTGGCTGAGTGACACGGGATCCGAGGATGCTCAGGAAGAGGAGTTGGAGGTCTAAAAACACCCCTTAGACATCCCCTAGGGTGGAGAGAAGCGCAAACCCAGCCTCCCTTTCCAGAGAGTTCCTCGCAGTTCGACAGTTCATTGGTTGGTTAATGAGTCTCTCTCGATTAATCTTTAATAATTGGTCGTCATTACTTTGCCCCACCCTGTAAGCCCCGCGTTATTGGACGTTAGTGTTTTCCACGCCCTGTTTCTTGTGCCTTAAAAGTTCGTGTTTGGTGCGTGATTGGGGGAATTTCTGGTCTCCCTTGGACTGTAATAAATCATCTGCACCCCCGGCAGAAGTCTCCCTCTCCTTTTCTTTGTGCTCCGGATCGCTGTGCGCTCAGCGGGCTGCGATCCGCACCTGCCGAGGGCAGGCTGCCCAGCCTGGGGCAGGTATCCATTGGGATCGCTGCTGGCAGCGGGAGAGCTTCTGGCGAGCCCACATTTTGGGCCACTGGTTCCCGTGCGAGGGCTCGGTCCTGGCTGCGATCGGAGCGCTCAGACCCCCTGGATAAGCGGCGCTCCCAGCCCTGAGGTTCCATCGAGCTGTCCCGAGGCAGGGCTCAGTGAATTGCGATGCCACAACTGCCCAGCACAACAATGGATCTCTGCTCTAATGAGAAGGCAGCAACAGGAGCAAAAGGCCCAGCAGAACAGGAGGGACCCATGTACCAGTTCTGGCACTGGGCAGCCTTTAGCACAGCGGGTGATTACCTGCCGCGCTTCAGGTAACCATCTTCATGCCTTCCATGGTTTATATAAAATAAAATAGTATTGAGAAACAATTATCATGTGGTTTTGGCTCAAAATTGTGGTAAGAGACAACATTTCATGGACTTTTTTTTTTTTCCTGTTTAGCTCTCATATGAAAAACAACATGACATGTTCAATCAGGGTGCTTCCATCAGGTCAGAGCATTCTTCATTACAAGCACTGGCATTACTTAATGTTCTTTTCTCTGGCCCAGTATAATTGTCACAGTCTGAAACTTGTCATGCAAAATGTTTCAGACAAACGTGTTTGTAAACAAAAGACTTGATGGTTCACTATTCTTCAGATCACTGGTGTCCTATAAAAATATTTCAAACATGAAAATAAACAACTGTAGAGGTAACTGATAAATTAGGTCCAAATCTCACCCTGACTACGCACCTACTGGGTGCAGCAGAGTAGCCTCAGACTAATCAGTACAAAGTCATCCCAGACACAGGTTTGAGACAGTGGGTGCTATTGATCTCTCTTCTTTGAGGGGGAGCAGTGTCTATTCACTCTTCCACCCCACTACAGTCTGTGACTCTGTTTGCATTTTGTATATTTTGTGACTAAGTGCATTTGCATGCTCTAATGGTCATTAGTCTTTAGTCATTTAGATTAGATTTAATTAAGTAAACATACTTTCTCATTTTAAACTTTAATCAGTTGTGAGCTGGTATTTTTTAACAAAATCTAGGATATGTAGATCTTCCTTCATAGTGTTATTCATTACCAGTTCCATTTGAGAAGACAGCCCAGAAAAGGAAATTAAAACCAAATAAAGAAAAATGCATATTTGCTCATTTACTTACTTTTCATCATGTAATTTACTACTGTTAAATTGCCCTAAGTTTCACAAAATCCAGTAGCCAGTAATAGCTTTAAAATGTAAAGCCAGAGCTACTCATCAATAGAATACCAAAGATCTGAATTGAAGCTATTTAAAAAGAAAACTCTGTCCTGCTGTCCTGTCTATCCACTATTGCAAAGATTACATTTTTCCCAGCCCATTTCAGACACACTCAATACATGATAGAGCAGCATGTCCATTGCACAGCATATGTAGAAGGTGGCAAGAATTTAAAGTACTGTCTGCAGCCAAACATTTTTGTGTGTGTGTGTTCAAAGGCATTTTATGCCAACTCTTTGCAGAAACAGACTGCCACGTACTGGCCTATCAACGCTATGCCATCAAAAGCTTTTGTCCATCTCCTATCTGTCCTGTCAACTCATCTGGTGGAATATCACCTCACCTAGATTTTTAGCTCTAACAAGGTCATTTTTTACCTTAACATCTCTACTTAAAGAAAAAAATTGAAACCATAAACTGCTCTACCATGTCAGTTAAAAAACAAACAAAAAAAAAAAAAAACAAAACAAAAAAAAACCAAAACAAAACAAAAAAAAAAAAAAAATTTAAAAATGACAGAGTGTGAAAGTTTTAATTCTTGTCAGTGAGTTATTTAAACTCTGAAATTCTACCAGACTATTAGCATTGTAAGTCTCTCTATTGATCAACAGAAGTTATTTCCCTTCTTACATTCATCTTTACTTAGGGCTATGACATAATACATTCTTCAATTAAGGTGTTCATATTAAGACTCTTGTGAGAGTGTAATGGAATACTGAAACTGTAAAATATGTTTTGATTTCAACAGCATCAATTTGCCTCAGTGTTTCCAAATACAGAACACAAGTTGGACATGTAATTTCTGCATGGGTTATTTATTTTGCTGGTTTTGAGTGGCAGCCAACAGTGTCACCTTTCTTACTATTATTAATTAACTAGTCATAATTAGTTAGGCATCCCCTGGTGATGAGCACCATTCAGATATACAGACTAAAAGCAACAGAGAGGCTCAGGTTTTCTGAAAGAAATGAAAAAACTCCATAGTGGGTAGTTAACTAAACCCAAGGGAGGGTTTTCCTAGATTCAGATATAGAGACTTGCTGTTATACCCTGGAGGATGACATAAGGATTTATATCCTTTTGAACAGCTTCATATTTACCATTAAAACTCAAGACATTCATATTATACATTTGAAACATTGGTTAGATTTTTTTAGTCTCTCATATTGTTTCTTCATTCACACCTCTTGGCAATCAGTTATGCATATTAATTACAGTTGGTGCAGCAAAGAGCCCTTTCTTCAATTTCCAGTAAGTTGTTTTAGTTCCACTAGAAACACCTTGTTTTTATATAATGAAACAGTCCAAATGGGAATTACAAATCCACTTTGCCATTTATTACACTGCGCAAGTACAGCTTCCTGTACTCACAGCAAGTTTCATTTGGCCTTTATACCACAGTTTTGGCAGCACATTGCAAGCCCCTCAATACCAAACCTTTGTAGCATCTTTTTCAGCATTAAAGAGTAAGGTGGGCTGACTCTGTTCGCTCTTGGATTCACTGATGCTACACAAGGATGACTTATTTTTGCATTAGAGATTAGTGATTATAATACATGACAAAGGTGTCAGAGACAGGGGTCACTTCCCTCATCAGAAAAAGATGTGAGAAGTATTGTCCAGCTGATTAAATCCCAATAAAAGTTGCAAATTGCGAGTTCTGCCTTTGAAAGGTCATCAAGATGTATTATAAGGATTCTGAGTGAATCTCTAGGATGCATAATTAAGCAATCAGATACACTATATTATCCATTTCCATAAATTAACATCTGAATCAGAATAGTGTCCTCAGTCAGTGTGTCACAGAGGAAAATGGAATATCAAGAGAGCCACTCACCAACCAACACACTTCACTTCCTCAAGGCAGTCCTTTCTGTAAGGTTAACATGACATTAGGTTGATGGAGCAATATTTTTGCTGATCGTAGCTGACCACAAACATTTTTCTGTTACATATCATAGCCTGTAAGTGGAATTTGCTTCTGTTCCACAGTTATATGTGCTTGGCCTTTCTCACACGCATATTTTGGATTCTACTTAATGAGGGGAAAAAAAAATAGGTGAAGCAGTTTCCACCATAATTTTACTGCTTAATTTTAAAATTTCTATTCTTACTTGTAATCTCCATTACCAATGCAGTTTCATCTACGAATACAAAAATAACTTTGGTATGGCAGGAGCATTAGACATAAGTTTTATGCCAGTCTTTATATTCAGAACTGTAACAACTGTTTATTATATGTAATTGTTATAGCTCTCATTTCCCAGAGTATGACTGGTTTCAGTAAAGACCTCACAATCTTTTCTGGCTACAGAAACTTTCCCTGTGTCACATCATTCATGAAAGGAAAACTGACAAAAACTATAATTATGGAATGAAACCTATCTTGCTGTCAGTATAAAACAGTTCTAAATGTGACATAGTAAGAATGATAGCATAGTGTGCTATCCACATGGCAATACAGAAACATAACCTGAAATGTTTGCAGGTATAGCCAAAGTTTTCTGCAGTGATTGTAAACTGCTGATTACCTCATACGTTATGATAATTTGAACAGAAATGAGATGCAATGAAAAACAGCAGCTAAAAATCATGTCTTCAAACAGATGGGTATAAAAAGGGTACAACTTAGTTTTAAAAAAATGCAGGAGTTCATGTTTAGAAATCACATAATTTTTTTCCTCCTAATTCTTTGATATAATGATAACATAAGTTCTGGAGAGTCTCTGTCTTTTAGTGGCATTTAATTAAAAACTAATTATGAGTTTTCCCCCTTAAAAACATGGACAGCACCAACTCAGTATCCCTGTGTCCTGCAGACAGCTCTCCAGCTCATTCTGGACAGCAAGGCTGGTTGAAGCAGCTTTTTATTCATCTGTCAATTGCATGGTCGTGTCCCACAGCCTCTGCTTTATCCCACACCTTTTTACTCCAGCCACAGACCTTGATTCTCTGCTTCTCAAACACACATGCTGCAGTTAACTTCCATTGTTGCTGGCAAGCTACCTCTTAATTCTTGACAGATAAATTGGTTTGGACTGGCTTTAGATAAGGAATAATTCAGACAGGACATTGTATTTCTTGAAGAACCCACACACTGCTCATTAGTCTTTTGAGACAGTAAAGCTACAGTGTGGTTAGCAAGTTAAGCAAGATATGGTTTTCTAATGAGAGGACATATTTTGCTGCCTGGTCAAAGGTGTGGTGCCCTTATGTAGCTGAGTCAATTTTTAAACAGAAATTACCTGGAAGCAATTTTTGGGTTTGTGCCTTACATAACAGACAGAAGAAAAATTATTAAATTAACTCATCTACGGAAAATGAGGCAATTATTTCATTTTAATTTTATATTCCTATCAGTATTCTTCTAAAGAGACTGTGAAATGATATTATCAGCACACATTTATAGAAGTAAAAGTGATAATAATAAAATATAAGCAATAAAGTTGTAATGAAGTCTTTATTAAAAATATATACTAAATTTGCCAGTTCTGGAAAAGGTTGAAAAGAAAATCTTAAATAAGCCCATTTGAGATACCTATGAGAAGTTTAACAAGAAGATGGAGCCAGACTCTTCTGTCATGTATGCTGGTAGGACAAGGGACAGAGACACAAATTAAAATGAGAGATTCAGACTGAATGGAGGAAAACCTCTTCCACCTCAAGGACAGCCATGCAGTGTAGCAAGTTGCCCAGAGAGGTTGTGCAGCCTCCAGCCTTGGAAATTCACAAGATGAAGCCCTGAGCAGCCTGGTCCAACCTCACTGCTTGCCCTGCCTTGAGCAGCAGGCTGCACTAGAGTCCTTCCACCTTGGTATGAGCCCATAAAATTTTTAAAACGGTGTACACATCTTTTAAGGTTTTTTGTCATTTAACCAGAACATACATCAAAATAGGTAATGCCTTGCAGAAGATGTGAAAACACAGAATTTGGGAATGATTTATTTCCTGAGAAAGAAAAGCTTGGTAATTCAATGAAAACATTTCAGATTTTACTCCAGTACTTGTCCTTGCAATGTGCTCTTCTAGGGGGGTGGGTTGATTGTTTGTTTGTTTGTTTGGCAGGGTTTTTGTTTGTTTGTTTGCTGGGGAGTTAATTTTAATTGAACATCTGAAAAATATATTAATTGCTGAGTTTATGAAGATGATACCATGTTTCATTTCAAAGATGTTGTATTTTCTCCTCTGAAGGGAATTACAAGACAAAGAAACAAAGTACTATTACAATTTTTGACATACATGTGACCAGAACACTGGCAATAAAAATAGTTGTGAGGTAATCTTTAAATGTCCAGGTACAAAGCTCTATCTGTGATAAGTTTTCATTCTATGGGATAACAAATGTGAAACAAAGACAGCAATTGCTCACTACATGCAGTCTGTGATGATTTCTAGTACAGAAACACAGGCTCGATAAAGATGTTGGGGAAAGAGCAATTGTTCTTCGTCAATCAGTTATTTCATTGTTCAACAAAACACAGTTGAAAAACAAGATTAACATGAAAAAATGCAGTGCTGCTACTTCTATCATTATTCTGTCTGATTATTAGCTAACTGAAATAATAAAACCATAGCACATTCAGTGACACTGTAAGGTGGCAATACTAATTTTATGATAAAAATGGATGGTGATCATGCAAAAAAATTGCTGTTTTTTAAACATTGTTTTTTAAAGAACTTTTGTCTTCATAAATATGTAATCAATACTGATTTGAAGCTCTTTGCAGCACAGTAGATTTGGACTGGTTTGGATACTGCATATCTCTGTTGTAGGTCAAGTGAAATTCAGGCCATCCACAAAGCCAAAAATATCTTCAGTGACAACAAATACTATGAAACTAGGTCGAGATCCTCAAACCTACTGAACTACACAGGGGGCAAGAGACATAGTATCTTTTATTAGATCAACTGACAATCAGAAAATAGACTTAATGCCTTTAAATAGAGTCCTTTCTCCAGGTACAATACACATCTTCATTTCATTCATTCATTTCATTTCATCTCATTTCATTTCATTTCATTTCATTTCATTTCATTTCATTCATTCTTACATATCTATACCAAAAATAAATTTAGGAGTTGGGTTTACCTTCTGAGAACCTTGATATCAAAGGGCTTCAAGAGACAAGATGCTGCCTTGTGGCGTATTGTTACATGAGTCAGTCTACTATCCCACTCAAGACAGAAAGGGGATAGCTGCCAGTGCAAGTCCAATCATTTAAGGATATTAACTCCTAATTTTTCCTTAGGCACTTAGCTCTTATCACTTGACCCCACATAGTTTACATTTATTCATTTTGTCCTGGTTTGGGGGGCTGCATAGCTGATTTGCCTGTTTAAATCAAACCCAGAACAACCAGGTGGTGCCTGAATGCAATCATGGAATCACAGAATGGCTGAGGTTGGAAGGGACCTCTGGAGGTCATCTGGTCCAAACTCCCTGCTCAAGCAGGGCCACACAGAACTGGCTGTTGAGGACCACATCCACATGGCTTTTGATTGTCTCCAAGGAGGAAGACTCCATAGCCTCTTCAGGACACCTATGCCTTCACAATAAAAGTAGGTTTGTAAACTGCTGCATTAGGATGCTCTTAATAAATAAGGTAGAACTCCCCAGAGCAGTTTATTGAGCATTTTTAAAACAATGTCAGACCAGAGAACAGCTAAGGAATTCTTCTTAAGAGAAGTGTGTAATTGCAAACTAAACCAAATCATTAGAAGTGTTTAGACTAGCTCTCCACTATGAAAAGAATAAAAAAAAAAAAGTTTATGAGACACTATTTTTCCTTTTTGGTGCTAGCCATTCTAGTTGTTAGAGACCATGTTCTCAACGAGGCAACTTTTGCTTGTTCAAAAAAATCCCCCAAAAACCTAATCACATTTATCAGTAGATGGTGAAAAGCAAAGAAAACAAGTTAAATATGAAAAGTATACTTAAGAACTCAGATACTACTATAATTTAACTTCATTGTATCCTTCTCAAAACAGCAACTGAAAAGCAGGCTCTCATGTAATTTCTGATATTATATTTTATTTTTCTTGACAGCGCAAGATCCTAATCTGATTCATTTGTAATTTACTTCAGTGCCTCACATAACATTTTGTTTCAACAAGGAAGTTAATTTGCAACAGCTGTATGTTGACTAGTTTGGACAACTCAGAATTAATAGAAACTGTTTTGTGAATGTCCTGAATAAGATCTCTGTGTTTTTTTCACTTTTTTTTTTTTTTTTTACTTGAAGGATATTCTTTTTGAAGAAGTGTTGCCTGCATCTCTGAGGCAAAATCGCTGCTATACAAGGTAAGTAGGTGTTTTCGTAGTAATCAAAGCAGGCAATATCTTCAGTGGACATGAAACAATATTCTGACATTTGGAGAGGCACATACAAGAATATGAATACAGTCAATAACTCCTCTAACACGATTCCCTTTTCAGCAAGTCCCCAGATGGCTCTGATAGAAAGCACAACAATCCAACCTTCTCATTTGGCTCTGCTAGGCATCCTGAACTAACAGGAAAATCCCAAATTACCTGGGACAGGAAGGTCCCAGTACCACTAAACGGGATGGAGCTTGATAAAGTGATTTTAGAAATATGACAAAAAGACACCAGATAAACAGGTTCTCTTTAAAAACGAAACAAAACAAAAATACAAACTAGAAAACAAACCAGGAAGGAGTTGTGTTGATGTCCACTGTAACAAAAGCATCCCCAAGTTTTATATGAGCTCCTCACTGCCAGGTAATAGCACATACAGAAGAGGTTTCCTGTCTATAAGCAGTCCCTAAAGAGCCTCTTCAATGCAAGTCTCAATCCATGTATCTTCCAAGGAAGTGCGTCCTTTTAAGCTGGATCTCCCAAAGCAGTGTGGAGGAACTGAACTTTTGTTAGGGTTCCCATAGCTCTCTTGAAACACAGCCCCACATCCCTGTGAACAGCATGCCAAGCTCTGTGCTTCAGTCATACAACATGAACACATACACAGAATTACTCTGTACATTTTCACACTATAATACAGGTATCTCCTACAGAGTTAAGCTTCTTTTAATTTATGTTGAAATTTCCTGTAGATCATATTGTCAAGCTCCCCATTATAACAGCTGAATAGCTTCAAAAATTTCATGTCCTACTTTTTTGACCTGCACTGAGACTCCTTTAACCTAAAAATTTCATTACTTAAGATGACTGCAGTCATTCCCAGGAGACTCATGAGATGAGATTCATGTACATTCTACTGCATAGCTAGAATAACTTGGTGTTGCTTCCCTCCTGATTAAGTTTTTTTCATTTAACTAATTCCCTGTGATAAAGGCACCACGTAACAGAGTGGGAAATTTCATTTCACTTACTCATCTTCTGTAGTATACTTTGAATAAGTTTTCTTTTGCCTACTTTAATTACTGCATTATTTCCTTGATGCACTAATCAGAAGACCTGTTAACAAAAGTTTATATGTTGTTTAAAAAAGTGTACAATCCACATAACTGTGCTTTGTCGGAACCAGGAAGCTTTACATTTTTTCTGTGCATACCAGTTGGTTTAACAATTTTTTTTCATGTTTTCTTAATAAATACATAATTCTTCATTCTCTGCTGAAGTCTTATAAAAGGCAATGAGTAGTGCCATCTCTTAGACACAGCTGTCATTTTACAGAAACTCCAGTGAGATCTGGGAAGTCCAGCCATGATGTGAGGGAGCACAGCTGGGCACTGGCGTGACCAGTAACAGTCGGGACAGGGGGCCCTGGGCAGGGCCAGCATGAGTCCTCTGGCTCCTTAGGCAGGTTGGGAGAGGGCCAAGAAGGGCTGTTAATTTTTCCTTTCTCAAGGATATGGTTTTAGGATGCTGGGGTTGCAAGCTGCTAAGACAGAGTGGCCACGAACTTCAAGAACATTTAAACACAACTAGCATACTCCATCTTTCATCTGTGATAGTACATATTTAACTATCACCCTTTCACCACCTATTGAGCACACTTCCCTTTTCAAACAGAAATGTGTACCAAAAAATAACCCCAAATCCCTTAAGATCCCTAACATCTATAAAGTAAAATTGTTCCATTATTGCTCACTGGAATCTCTTCATTCTCACCGCCAAATGTCAGCAACAGAGCTCATACTGAGCTCCAAACCCCTCCTTTGGGAAGAGGAAGGAGATTCATGTCCCTTTTAGGTCTCAGCCATCAGGCCTATCCTTATCACAGCTAAACCTTGTTATTTGTGGCATGGTTCATGTTCTGAAAGTTTTTTTCCTCAGCAGAATAATGGCAAGTAGTCTTACAGCATTATCTCAGATACAGCAATTATTCTAGGATGTAAAATTTATAAAAATGCCAAATATCTTTTCATGTGCATTTTCTTCCACAACAATTGGTGTTCTTAAGTCATAACATTAGGCATGCACTGAATATTCTTATTTTTTACAGAAACCTATAAGAATAAGCATTTCTTAGGAATGTTGTGAACGATGCAAAAAAAGTCTCAGGCCTTAATTCACAAGGAATTTTTCTGCTGTCATATCTAAGTTTTAAGCATCTGACTGGGAATTAAAGCCTTAAACCCCATACTTAGTCATTTTGGCTCTTTATTTGGTGAGTGAAAAATCAAGCAAGTCTCAGCAATCCTCCTAATACCTAGACACTTACAAAGACAGAGGCATGTCTGAAATCCTTCTCTTCCTTAGACTGGTCTTATTTCTGTATGAGGGATTCACAGCCTGGACCTGTTCCTGCATTTGGACACCTCTGGATGTGTCTTTTGTGTAATACAGCTGCTTCATGCTTCTTAACACAGAGAGGAGCCTTCTCTGCAGCTTGAGGAAGAATAAGACAGATCTCTCATCTCTTGCAAAAGTGCTGCAGTCAACAAGCTGTGAGCTCTCATTATCCTCTGGCAAATTTCTGTCATCATGTAGCTCACAGTACAAGACTGATTGGGCCAGAAGGAGACTAAGACTGAGGATGGGTAGTGAGGGCTTGCAATTGCTTTGTGTGTTATCACTAGGTCTGAACAGCTTGTGGATTAAAGAGCCATTTGTCACTGAACATTCCTTTAATCAATACTAAAAAGCCTATACTGTGTTAATGTCAACATCTTGATTGACTTTCAAGTTGTTTAATGCAAGTTTCTCTTATTGCCACAATAAATACCTTGCTGTGAGTAAGTAGATTTTTTTTTCCTTCTGATATTTTAGAATTTCAAAGTACCACCATTATGCTGAGATCTTCATTCAGTCCTTTACATTACTTCCCAAAGCAATCATTTAAAAGATACAAGTCAAAGCCTAGGCTGAAGCTCTGTGTCAAAAATGATACATTTTTATTTGCTCATGAAATTTCAGGCTATCCATCTGCTTGAAAACTTGTGTAATTTCTGTCAATAACTTCAGCAAATATTGCTGAAAATGTGATCTTTACTGAAGATTTCATCACTGCTTTATATTTGAAGATTTAAATTTTTGAATAACTAATTTTCCACCTACAAAACATGACCTGCCACTATCAGAGTAACCTGAAAAGCTTGTCTATTTCTGATGGTGTAAATACCATAAATACCTTTTTTCTTTAAATCTTCACAGAAATATGGTTGTGTCCTTTTTTGCACTGCATGAGAATAGAGTATTAAAATGGGGTTTCTTCATGATTCATGCATTAATCTGTTTGCTACAGAATCATTTAACAAATTAAGATCAGTTTGATGCCATTATATTTTTTTGCCTTTTCTTTTATATACCTTTTACATAGCTTTTAAGTATCCTCAGTGCTTTCACCATGCATACTTGTAATTCCTTAAACCAAATAATTTAGCATAGTCCTAATATTCCATTAAGGCAGGAGACCAAACTTCCTGGAGGCCTCGCAGCTGGAGGCCAGAAAGCCCCACACAATCCTGGGAAACCAAGGTCCTTTCTAGAACACATCCTGCAAACCAAGACAGGCCCATCCAGGGGTGAATTCCTCAGGATGGGGGGATATCACACTATTCATTTCAACTTCTCATTGGGGAATCTTTGATAGATATGCTGATGTGCAGGGTCTGTAAATTGTATTACATGATTTATTGTGTGAGTGCATTTCAGCACATTCCATCTGGACGATGTGGTGTCCCTTAAGGATCCTTAACTAAATACCAAGGTAAAAAACCTTTTTCCCTTAACCATGTAAGGCTCTTAATTTTAAGACCAGGAAAAGGCAAGAAGTTAAGAGACATTGGAACCAATATTTTCAAAGATTAAATAAAAATAAATCTAGAAAATCAGAAATTTACTGTGTAATTTCTAGGTATTTCCCTGTAATTAAAACACTTAACAACCTATAAATTATCTTGAGCACCACATTTACTAAGTATACTAATGATAGTTGTCAAGATGGCATGTCAATATACTTCTTAGTATATAATAATACTCCAACATGGGAATCATTTAGAACTACTCAAAGCAAATACAAGTACACCATAATCGCAGGTAGAATTCTAACACAAGATGGAAATAAAAGACAGTGAATCTAGGTAACAGTAGATGGGAAAAAAAGTACCTTTTCTACAGGTCTTCTCTTTTCCATAGAGTGAGAAATTAATGGAATGCATCATACTTGAGTCTCACCCAGCTTTGTGTCAAAAAGCCTAACAGTGTCACCACATCTCAATTCTCTCACTGCAACAAAACCACTGAAAGCTGAACTGCAAATAGATGCAATTGCCCTGGTGAATGTGTCCAATTTTCTGTACCAGCTTTCATTCAAGATGAACAGAAGATTCACTCAGTCTCAACAAGCTACAAAGGAGGTCTGCAATATGACAGAAAACAACAGAAATACATTCAGAAGCAGACAGTGATTTCTGTGGAGAAAGAAGTGTAAAAGCTTGCACACAAGTAAAGAGCATAAAGGTTACCAAAGACTTTTCAGAATATATTAAAAGAAACTTCAGGATGAATAAAAAAAGCAGAAGCCATATCCCAGTGGAACATAATACGCATTTCTTTCAGTTCTTAATGAATATTAATGGAAGATAGGAATGCAAGTCTTTGACATTAGAATATTTTCAGTGTTGAGACTTTGAAAGTAAAATTATTTATTCACTAAAGAGTTGATTCTGGACCCGTTGAACTTATTGCTAAAATTACCTTGGGTATGCCCTGCAAGTAACCAACAAAAATTGTGGTCTTCAAGCCACACTTGAGGATGAATTATGAAACATGAGTACAAGTATATTTCAGTTTCCCTGTTTAAAGCAGTCACCACTCTCCACCCCCAAGATTAGGACCAGCTAATGGAGTTTTTAATGCATTTCATCCTCTGTCAGCTCTTCATCCCAGACTTGTTGGGTCTAGTTGGTACTATCAGACAGACCCTATAAAGAAGATGACAATCACATGAGGAAAGCTGAATAACAGACCGGAATGAGCACACAGCCTCAGGCGTCTCCCAGTTTAGTCCATGAATGACAAAAGGATCTGTCAGAGGATATTTTGATGAGGTGAAAGAAGCATTACACCAGAAGAACTGGAGCACTTCACTGAGTAAGACTGTGTCATGGTTCGGTGCTGGCCAAACGCCACCCATGAAAGCCTCTCACTCACTGCCCTCCAAAACTAGACAGAGGGAAGAAAATATAATGAGGGATTCATGAGCTGAGGACTGGGAGAAAACACTTATCCATTACCACCAAGGGCAAACCAGGCACAACTTACAGATATTAAGTGAATTCACTACTAACAAAATCAGAGCAGGGCAATGAGAAGTAAAGTAAGCTCTTAGAAACACCTTCCTCCCACCAACCCCTCCCTCCTTCCCACCAACAGTGCAGGGAGACAGGGAGTAGGATCTGCAGGTTAGTTTGTCACCTGTGGTTTCTCTCACTGCTCAGGCAGAGGAGTTGTTCCCATGATTCACCGTGGGGTCCCTGCCACAGGACACAGTTCTCCACGAACTTCTCTGATGTGGTTCCATCTCACTACCAACAGT
>VXAC01005707.1:227005-434455 GCA_013399225.1 Rhipidura dahli
TTTTGCACTACCTTAGCATAAACTTGATTGTTCCAAATGGAGTTGAAAGGTGATGTTCCATTGAAAGCTGATGTTTCATTGTACCACTTAGTCATGTTAGGAGAGGAATATCTAAACCACAGAATGTGTAACAGGTCTATATGGACAGACATGTACCTGTCTAGAGAATTATCTCTCATAACAAGCCCACAATTAAGAGTGATGCATAAAGACACATCAGGGCTATAGAACTGGTTGCTTACAGTATTTCATGGCTAAACCTTTGCAGAGCATGCCATTAACATGTGAAGAACTTCATCTATGCATAAACAGAAAGTGGGTTCTCATTTCACACCTGAAATCAGAAGATCCTATTCAAAATAAAATCTTGTCTCTTTCTTTTGCTCTCAAACCAGTACTCACTGATCAAAATCAGTGCCCAAGGACAAGAGTAAATTAGAAGCTATCTTGCTCACTACCTCGAGAATTTATGTCATAGCTGCTAGTCAAAAATTCCTTTTAAAGGTTTTGGGAATAGAGCAATCATACTGTATCTCCATGGAACAGACTTTTCAGTCTCAATTCCTAATTTTCCCCTTCCTCTCCTTCTTCAGCAAAAAAGAGTGCCTGAGAATTATAAAGGATTATGTTGAGCCATTTAAATCTATTGCTTCTTGAAAAAATTTATGACAGTGACAACAGTGTAAAAAAAACCAAAACAGGTTAACTGAGGCTTTGATGGAGGATTGCTTACTTCTGTATTGCAAACTTTGTGAACTACTTTGTACTTTGTAAACTACAAAATTTTTGTCTAGACATTTACAAACAATGTTAGCTATGCCCATGAGCACCTGCAGTAACACAGATCTTTTGCCAAGAGTTCCATCAGTTTTCTGGTCAAAGGGTAGTACAGTAGGGTTGAAGTGTGTAAAACATGGACAGCCTTGGTCATAGTCTTAGCCTCTCTTTTCCCTTCAATTGGTTAGTACAGCAAAATATATCTATTTCACCTTCAGACTGTGACATTGCACTATCATTCTCAAGCAATAGAATTTTTGGGACTATGCAATGGGACCTAAAACTTGCTTCTTTGACTTATTAAGCAGCACCTAACAGCCAAGAAGTACAGATAGTTTAAATACAAAACAAAGCCTAAAGCCACAGGAACAACTGGAATGTCCATAGGGCCCTCTGAATGACCGCCTGTTGCGTTCTGACTGTCAAACAAAGGGAAGGACATTTTAAAGAGACTAAGAACCTGAAGAAGGATCCTGATGCATATTTCCTACAACTGAGGAAACCAGGCTACCATACAAAATACCTACCACCTTGAGAGATACAAGGAAAAGATAGTGCAAGTATGGGTGTATCAACACTACTGTATGTTGATTTTCTTTCAATATGCATGGTTTACATATTTAGAGACACATCATTTGCTGTGCTTAATTTTTACAACTTTTTAGTAATACAGTGGGACTTAACTGCTGGGTTTGCTGTTTAAAAACTAAAAGATCATTACTTGCTGTCTTGGAAATCTGGTAGTTTTATTGTTGAATTTTCTGCTTACTGTTATTTAAACTCCAAGATATACAGATAAAATTTGGGTTTAGATTGACCTTTGTCTCATGTTTTGAATTTTGGATGTAAATTTTCACAATGTTTCAATCAACTGGAACAAAACAACAGTGGTAAAATTAAAATCTCAGTTGACCACGTTGCTCTATAATCATGCTGTTGTTCCCCTGGTTCCCACCTCCCCAGCTCTCAGCAGCAAGTTGTTCTGAAACACCCAGTCTTGATATCCCAAACACCATCAGTGAGCCCATTATCTACCAGGTACACTTTTTAGCAACTGCTTCACTTCAATTTTTAACATGTATAAAAGGGAAAAATTGCTGACAAATGTATAGTTTGGGTCAGGGTGCTTTTGATAAAGACAGCACAGAATTATTCATAAATTTCTGAGACTGCAGTAATTTTTGACACAGAAGCCCTTTAATATCATGATCTCAATGTACTAAAAATGCAGAAAACCAACTTCTCAGTGAATGTGGGACTTCCAGTGGCATAAAAAATCAAAAAGAACCACTTTGCCATCTCTCCAAATAGGACAGAAAAGTTTCTGGAACGCCTAGCATACCAGCTCTGTCTTCACCATCTCCTTAGACAATTAAAAGTGTTCAGGGAAGAGAGAAAGGGAAATACTATATAATAAATCTAAATCAAGTGTTTAAGAAATGGAAATACTGTGTGGGCTGTTTACTATCATATAGGAGGTAAAGGATATTCCTGTTAAAAAAAAGAAAAAAAGGAAGTAAAAACAGGAATAGACCTAGAAACACAAATATCCTTTTAGATAGAAATTGACTGCTTCTATTATTAAGAGAAGAAAACACTCCTGTCATGAAAAGCAGTTGTTTGTTACTTTGGGAGAATATAAATGGAGCTGTTGACCTCACATCTAGGGCTGGTTTTAAACCTGAATCACATCTGACAGGGTATGCCTCAGGTTGGGAAGTGAGGTGGTGAAACTCTGAGAGTATCTCAGCTATGTTTAAGCCATTTTCATCAGCCACTTACAATGTCATAACTCTCACTGCTTGCACCACTGATGCCTGTGAAAATACACAGAAACCACCCCAGAGTAAAAAGCCACAGAGGAGCTACGGACCTTGTGGAAACATTGGCACTTTTCATGGATTAGACTGTATGACCCAACCTGTCACATTTCACAGATCAGGCCAAAATTCCACTTTGGATACAGGTCTCCTCTCACAAAGTTTGCAGGAAGAAAATAGAAAAATCCCTCTGTCTGCTCAGCCTTAGTCATCCCTCCCTTCTCCAGCTGTTCATAATGTCTTCTCTAAATCATTTTTCTTTTCTTTTCACTACCATGTAACACTGTAGATCTAAGCTTTCATCTCTCCTTACTTTGCTAGCCAACATGACACTGATTAGCAGAGAAATAGAGATGCTTACAGAAGAGCAGATTTCAGTTGTTTAATTATTTTTTTTTAGAGTACAGAGCTGAACATGGTTTCAGCACAGCAAAGAGAAACCAACACACTTCTAACACCATTCCAGAACTCATTAAATCATGGGACATCAGTAACAGCAGGATGTGATGCCAGGAGGAGGTTTTAACTAGCCTATTTCAGTAGTATCTTGTTATTCATCTCCTCTCCATCTCTCACTTAAGAGATTCTTCACAGATCATTTAACATTTTAATCTGCTAACTACTATCATTACTGTTTCTCAGACCTTCAACCTTCCTTTTTTTAATGTTAAAGTAAACGTAGCAATGCATTTATGAGTCTAAAGTGAAGGTTTTATTTATTATTTCAGTAAAAATTTAGACTTGTTAGACAGCATGTGTCTGGTTAGGAACTGAAGAAGTAGAGTGGTATTTATTAGATGACAGGCAGCAAATGGAAAGTGTGCTAAGGCATTTTCTCATCCTACTCTGGGAGTAAGGAACCTCTTCGGGCACCCAGAAATATAGAAGCCTAAGTCCATGAGTGCTAGTCCCTCCCTTCCCCAAATGAACATGGGATGCAAAGGACTGTCTATCACAAATACCCTGAGCATAAAAACGGTCATGCTGCAGGATTCACATTATTAACATAATTAAAAGAGAGGTCTCTCTTCTGGATTAGAGTGTAGGACATGATGAATATAATCAAATAGCAGCTGGTCTGGAAAATGCAAACCCTAGTCAAGGTCAAGCAGGACAGGTGATGCACAATTTCCACCCTCCCCAACCTTTTTAAGGCCGTGTATGAATCACTATGCAATGGAAAGCACACTTCAGGGAACTACAAAATGTGAGACACAACAAAAGGAGGCTTAATTGCAACAGAGGAAAATATAGGGGGGATAATTGCCAAATTCATAAACAGCAAACAAATGGAATATCTCCAGTTGCTTTCGTTTGGTACTAAAGAAACATTATTTGCATCTAGAAATTTCATGTGCAACTCATACTCCTAAAAGTTCCCAATTCTCCTTCTATTCCCTTGGAATACATCTTCAAAATAAGGTATCTGCCAACAATGTAAATTACTTCTTCCCAGATGTTTTGCAAGGAAGGAATGGAAATAACCAAGATTTAAAGAAGAAGCTGCTGGTTTGGTTAAAAGTGAAGGGGGCATTATATTCTAGTCTTTGAAATTTTGCAGCCAGAAAAGCACATCATCAGTTAAGAAAAGGCAAACTAGAAATTTGTAGGACCTCACTTCAAAAAAATCTAAGGCAATTTTTTTTTCCTAAATTTTACATCAATTAGCTCACATTTTGCTTATAGCATCAAAGTACTTTCATGCTTTGATAAATCACAGCTGTCAGTGGTCACTGCTCCTTGAATGAACCACATAGATGTAAAAAAGGCAATTTTGCAGTGGGTTAGAAATCAGTAAAAAAATTACCTCACAAAAGCTACTGAAATAAGAAGGAAAAGGAGACATGAATTAAGTTTCCTGAGGGTGTATCACATTATTCTTTTCTGTGGTTCCATCAATAGCCCAGGTCCACTCTCCATTTCTCTCAGAGCTCCTTACAATTGCCAACTACAAATGATATTTTGGGGTTTGTTCATTTCAAGGCTTCTCTTTGTCCTTAGATACAAAAAATCAATTATAGGACAAAACAAAACCATGCAATCATAGTATCATGGAATTGTTTAGGTTGGAAAAGACCTTTAAGATCACTGAGTACAACCATATCCCTAAGAGCCACAGAAGACTGAAACCTTTTTTATTCAGTGAGAAATGACAGATCCATTGCTTAAGCACACACCAGTGCAAAAATGACACTATTAGTTCACAAGTCTGGGCTTCTGCTTCATCTCAAAATCCTTTCTACAGGCCTTCAAGAGAAGGTGGCAAATGGCTAACAGAAGCTCATCATTTATAATCACTAAATTAGCATTCAGCTAAATTCCAGGTGCTGGCCTGTGTGCACAGGAATCCCCTGGAGACTGTCCCGTGGATAGCAAAATAGCAGCCTGGAAAGAATTCCTAAGATTCTGAGATTCTTCTAGATGTATTCAAGAGGAAAAAAATACATCAATCTGATCATTAAGCCTCAATATCAAAAGCCTCCACGTAAAAATGAAACGATCTTCAAACTGAAAAATGTATCTGAGATAGGGAACACTGCCCAAGCATTGCCTAGGCTTTGCTGGGATGGCAACAGTGATTGGCACACCTCCCAGTTATTTTGGACATGTCAGGACAGTAAACTGACAGTACTTCAGTACTACTGAAATTACTGCCATGGGCACAGAAACAGATCTGGAGTACTTTTTGTCTTGCTGTGGTGAACCATGGTAATGGTATGTCCACACAGTTATGGTCAGCACAAGATGTAGTGCCAGAAATCTCATATTCAATTCTCTCTTCCCGTGACTGTCTCTTCCTATGGTAGTTCATTACACAGATTCTAGTGACATTTTTATTGATTCGGAGACAAAGGATTAGTGACAGACTGCTACAAATTCTTCTGTCCCTGATGTGTAATTATTCCTGAAACAAACTAATAGCTTTCATTTATCTAGAATAAAACGTTCAAGAAAAAGAACTCACTCACTTAAAATGTGCCTGTTAGTCCATCTTCTTTTTTGTTATAATTAAGAGATAATGTCAGTGGAAGAGAGACTTGTTGTGGGACCAAATACAAGATATATAGGATAGTATTGATCACAAACTTCAAAACAACAGTTATTTTCAACATGAGTGGACAGTTTTTGCCAATAGTTTGCTGTTAAATCTTTAACTGTCCTCCTGCCTTCTTTATTTCTCGTTCTTCCAGAAGAGACTCAAAGCTAAAATAACTTGATAATGTAATACAATTAACTTCCAAACTATAAAATAAATCTCAAAATAAATCAGACTACTTTCTCCTTCCAGTAAAGGCTCCCCTCTCTTTTAAAAGTTTGGGGGTTTTTCACATTGAAAACTTAAGCAAGGGGATGACTCATAACACATGTTTTTTAGTAGAGTTTCACTAGAGTAGTAAACTAATTTGCAATGCTTAATGACACCAATTACACAAAAAACAGATGCTTAAGCGAACATTTTTTCATAAACACTCATTTTAGTTTCCCACAGAATGTATGTATCTAATACAGTTTTCAGACAGGAAAGACTCTCTTTAATCTAGTACATGGAAAAAATTGCAAGTATATAGCAGCATTCTTCTGAGAACAAGGGATCAAAGGGAGTAATATGGGTAGAATAGGCAGGCTGCTCACTTAACAGGATTTTAGAAGGGGTAGCTTTATTTGAGAAAACAAAAACAGGGTAAAAAATGCTTTTTTTTTTTCTTTTTTTAATCTTTAGAGTACTTTTGCCCTGACACCTTGCCTTTTTCAACCTGTTGTATGTTTTGATAATTGAATCTGCTTCTGATAAAATCATGTGAAAGGACTTTCCATGTTAAGAGCAGTTTATGCACAAGCCAGCATGGTAGAAGAACAATACCAAGAAGTAAGCAAAATAATTGCAGAACACAGGAGAGGGAGCCTTTGTAACTTCTCCAGATATAAGTGCAGCATTTGGCAGCCAGGCTGATATTGAAAGACTTTTTTTTTTCTATGTGACATTCATAGAAATTGACCCTGAATATGAGGGCCAAAAAAGTGATGGTGTCTTTTTTCCACACATATTAGCTTAATGTAGAACACTTTGTATTGCAACATATTTTTACTGTAACTGCAAAACATACACAAAATAAAATTTGTTCAAGGAAGTAGAGAAGGTATCTACAATGTGCAGTGATAGAGCAAAGTAAAATTGCTTCTATGGTAAAAGAATCATCAGACTGGGCAAATACAAAGGAATCTAACAGCTTACATGTAATACCATGTAGTGAGTTAATTTTCTGTAGCTGCTGTCATTACTATGTACAGGCATACAGAAAAATGGGTGCCTAGAGAAAATCATCATACATCTCCCATACAAATAAAACGTAAGTATTTTTTGGATGTCATATTTGTGCCAGATCTTGGTAAAATTCATTCGGGAAGGATTAGACAAAAAAGGAGGAACAAAAGAAATCCACTGCATTTTTTTAACAGACTCCAACCTAAAGAAAAAAAAAAAAGAAAGAAGCACAGCACAAAGATAAACTTTAATAGAAAATATAAACTAAAATATTTCTACATTTTCATGGGAAAGGTGACTTTACAAATCTGGTTTTTTCCATTTCTACAGGTTTGATTTATATAAAGAGCTAAGCCATATTAGGAAAACAAAGTGCAAAGGATATGTATATTTTTGAAATGTACAGCTTAACAACATTGAAATAATTTAATGTAGAGACAGTTTTAAAATACTTTTTTCTGTACCCAAAGATGTTTCTCTCGTTCAGCTGTTTGATCTATATACCAGCTTCAAAATAAGAGAAATGCAATCAGGAAAAAAAAAAAAAAAGGCATTAACAAGCATCTTTCTATGTTTAGATAGAAGAAACTTGATGAAAATGATTACAACCTTGAATTTAATTTGGGTTTTGCTGAATAATTAATTCTCCTTTTGCTTCTCTAGTTGTCCCTTTTTACAGTGGAGCTTGTTACAGACGATAATATATTTGCCTTGCCAAAAGCATAACAGGTTTTGAACAAGTAATCACACATACTTGATGTTAATTTTTTTGGAGTTTCGGTAGGGTTGGAGATGCAGAAAATATGCTATGCTTGTGGAGGTTTTATCCCTTGCTGATAATGTAATCAGAACTTCTCCAAACTAAGGCTAGCTGACTTATTCCAAGGCAAGCTTGTACTTCTTACCTTTTGAAAACTTTATTGAATTTAGCTGATTTCTCTTCCATAAACTGTAACATAACTCCAGTCTACTATCAAACCTGACTTACTTGATATCTACAAAGCATATAGTTTAGTCTTTACATTTTAGTTTTGGTAACAGTTTTTTGTATTAAAATATCGTCAGATACAATAATGTTCCTTACCAAGTAAATGCTTTAACATGCTCCCTTAAACAACAAGGTAAGTTTCTGATTTTTTAGAGCCTCAAAGCATACACATATTAGCTAGTCCTAACACCTGGCAATACAGTACAATCAAGAGTGCTGGTTAAGTGCATTTTATGCAGCTGAATGCAATCACAGTCCTTGAAAGGACTACGACATTTAAATCATGGTAACTGTGCACTGGAATACAGAGACCATGAAAATGCCACAGGGAATATATGCCTTGAACAATTTTCCCTGAGAGCAAATTAGTTCATCACATGGCACCTTCAGGTGTAAGAGGTAGCTCATATCATTGCATTGTCACACTCATCTCTTTGCATGATAAATGAAGAGCACAGGAAGATTATAAAAGGTGATGCCCTTCCCACTGTCCATATGACCATGAAGGATCTGCAACTTTCTTTTCAGCAACAAGCTGCTGCCATTCAACAGTCAGTAGATGACAGAAGTAATACTGAAACAGTTGACATTATAATTTGCTATCTCTGATAATGCCAACAGGAGGCAAAAACAGCAGCACCAACAAAACAACAAATGCTCTGGATTTATTCATGGCAGATGTTAACTTTCTCTGCTGGAGCAACAAATACGAAGCATCTTCCCATCTGTATCAGACATCAGTCTGGACATCAGACTGTGATTCCCGGGAAGCTGTGCCACGTAAAGGAGGCTCCAGATGTAACAGAAAGGCACTCAGACTCCTTGTCAGCTGTGTCTCAAATGTTACTTTGAGGGATGCTGACCAATGTGCTTGCAATGCTGTATTAGAGGTCACTGCTTCTTGAATGCTCAGCCTAACAACCAGAGCTGACAATGAAAGAATTGGATTTGAGCATATGATTTACCAGAAGACACAGTAAATATTTATTCTGATTTCTTTACCCACACAATTGCAAACTTTATCTTTGATAGTCAATGCAATTGCAAAAGAAGGAATTGTCTAAAACAAACCTTTTTATAGTCATCAGCCAATTACACAGGCTTGGGCCATTATAACTTCCTACATGTATTAAGACATGGAGGTGTTGCTTCAGAATCAGATCATTAACACACTACCAAAGTAAGGTAAGGTTGATTCTCTTCAAAGGTTTATTGTGCACCCCTTACATTTGCTCAAACTTTCTAATGCATGCTAAGTCAGAGAAAAAAAAACAAGACCCAAATGTAATGCACTGCTCTGGAGGGCAGAGATGGCTGAGAACTCTTTAATGAAATGGCTTGTTTTTACCAGATGAGTCTATGTTTTACTGTCTTTTCTCAACTCTGCATGATAAGCATGTGGGTGGGCACAGAGGATCCTGTAATCTCATTTAAAAGAAAAATAGCAACCCTTATGAAAAAAAGGACCTCATGAAATGCAGCTTGGCCAGAGAAGCATTAGAGAACTATTTCTGAATTCCTAAGTGTGCCAAGGAGCATGATTTCAACACCAGGGCTCATATCACTGCATCTATCATGCCATGCTGCCTCACCACAATTAATTAGTTTAATGAGGAGCAGCAAGCAGTTCAAAAAGAATGTGAAAAAAACAATGTTTGTCTTTAGCATAGTAAAGGCAACTGCTGGCACACTATTAATTTTCAGAAGAGTTTCTAAGTGACAACTCCTCGGTTGTTTTGCTACTGTGAGATACTTTATACATGTACAATGTTTAATAACCTTCTGCTGGTGTGCTACTCTTTCTGTGTCACTGTAGCAATGGCTGGGAAAGAGGCAGGAACAGCAGAGCCAGCTAGACAAGGACCTCCAGTCCTGCAACCACTCAGCAATAGGAATCTGAGTAGCTATTTAACAGTGAAGCCTCTTTTGAGATCCTAGCAATACAAAATACTGCATGGATCTTGGTATGTTACAGGTGTATATTCATATTCAAAAGGTATATTCATTATGATTTTTCTTGGAAATTGCCATCAATATGATGCATTCCATTCCTGAGGACTGTGTGAAGCTGTACTGCAGTCTCTAAGAACTCCCTCATGTCAACTTCATAGTCTGGACAATTACAACCCAGTGCCCATTTTATCATACTGCTGTTTACTAAGAGAGACAGCATTCCTTCATCTGAGGTTATAGATCTTTTTCATATCACTTCCTTACCTCCTGGCTGGCCTACTTTTCTGTCAGAAGGCCCCTGGAGCTCCAGGTGCAGGCCAAGTTGCTTGAATTGTTCCTGATGTACTGAGATTGCATACATTTACTTCAGGAGTGCTAAATCAACCTACTGAGATCAGGTTTCTACAACTCCATTAATTAGGATAGCATAAAATTAAATCTTTTACAAAAATATATTAAGAGTCTGATTTCTATCATATCTAAGCTTATTAGTTTCAAGCTGACAGTTTGTCAACTTGACACATTGTTTAGCATTAATTTAAGTACTTTTAACATTGTGCATTACTTATGACCTCATTTACCCCAATCAATACAAGGGGCCAAAATCCTGAGTCCTCTTGTTCAACCTTTTAAAAAATGCTGGCATTCCAGTTTACTTTTAGATCTCTTGGATTTCCTAACACCTTCCAGATTTATTGGAAGAAGCATTCAATCTCCTGTTTTAAAACTCCTGTATTTAAATTACCTTGGCCAGATGACTGTAAAATATTTCATTTTAGCATAGGTTCTTTCAAATATTTCTGAGTTATTATTGGAGTACGATGTGTTATCATTTTAATTTAAATAAATCGAGCCACCCTTTTTTCAACTATGAACAAAAAATAGCATTGAATATTTTCATTTTCTCATCCATAAAACTGGCAACTTGTCCACCTCCATCTAGGAACAGTTAACACTGACTGGAGTTAGATAATAGATATCAATAGTATTAAAATAGAATAGATCATAAATAACTTAAAATGTATGACACTACATGGAGCTTCATTTCTTGCTTTAATGTTTATCTGATGTTTAAACTAAGCAGTCATGTTTATCTTGCTTGACTACTTATTTTAAAAATTATTCTTCTTACCCATAAATCCAGAGGAAAGTCATGTGAAATCTCCCTGACACCCCATGCCAGTCTGTCCTTGCCACTCCATCTGCACAAGTCATTCTGCCCCCTCATGTCTAACCTCAGTAATACTCAGAAGCAATAATATGAAGCACCTTTCTGGATATAGTTAAAAGGGATTTTAACCTGTTCCATGTTACACTGTACCATGTGCAGTTTATCTGCACCACAGAAACACCCTTCTTAGGTGAAACCAGTAATTTATTAGTTTATAATATTAACATTCTAATCAAATAGTTATTATTTCAGATATAACCATTACAGAAGAAGCAAGGAAGAACAGAAAAGAAGACTCCATTGGTAAATTCTCAAAATTCTACAGTTTAAATTGCTACACACATACATACACACACTCCTACTATTTCTGCTGTTACACCAACCAATAACTGGTCCAATCCTCCTCATGAAGAAGAGGAGGAGAACCAGCAGAGGAGGATGTTGATGTTGATCATGGGGTTTCTTTTCTTCTCATTTCAGAGTGTGGCAAGCATTTGACTGTCAATTTTTTACATTAATTTGTGCTACTGTAGCGGGTTTAGTTTGCAAAACTGGGAGGAAACACCAATTTTATTGTAGTAATTTTAGGTCAAATTATGCATTACTCCCTGATTTCCTTTCTGTGAGATAACCATTATGAGACAGCAAAGCAGGCACAAAACTTGAAGAATATAATGAAGTTTATTAACAGACCTAAGAGAAAAGGAAAGAAAAAAACAATCAGAACAAAACATTTCTTAGAACTCTTCTTCTCCCTCTCTCTCAGTCCATGTTGCAGTTCTTGAAAAGGGGAAAGAAAAGGATTTTCTTCCTGCTTTACGTGGTTCTCCAAACTGCCACCACCTGTAGCAAAAACAATCTGCAGTGATGCAAAATCTCTTATTTCCATAAACCCTTTCACACTTCCTTCAACTGTAGAACATGGGCCGCCACATGAGGCGATTACTCTTTCAAGGATGAGTAATTGCGGCTTGAATACCAAGGCTTTTCTTCGCCACCAGGTTTTAAAAGCATCTATTGCTTTCAGATATAGCCTGGCATGGGCATTTCTTCACAGCCTTTACAAGCCACACATCAAAATTGCCCGTCCCCCATGAGCTTTAAATGGATTAAAGAGACAAACAGTCTGGGATATTATAATATTCATACCACAGCAAGGCAAGGAGTCTTTTAAGCTGCGCACGAGGATGTGGCACCGCCCTTTTTCCTCCCGTGGCCATCTTGGCTTTGCCTCATGTGACGAGGTTTTCTCTTTCTCTCTCTGGCTCTGGAATCACCATGGTGGGATGTGTTACCATCCCGCTCCACCGCTGGTTACGGGGCTGTCTTCTTCAGTTCAGCTTGGAGTGTGCTGGGCAGCTGCAGGCTGCAGGCTCCTCCACCAGTCTCCTGCTGGTCCCGTGTGGAACGGAACCAATCCCAGAGAGACCGCGCCGGAGAGAGCCCAAAAAGCCGCCCCTCCCAGCGCCCCAGGGTCCGTGCTGCGGTCTGGAAATGAGGATGGGGCGGGGGCAGGAGCAGGGCTGCCCAGCCTGGCCTGGCAGGGCTCTAGGCCCCTGTTCTCCTGGCCACCACCCCTGGACCAGAAAAAACCCCAAACTCCCGCCTTCCACAGGGTTTTACAGGTAACACTGAGAGAAGCGCAATTGGTCCAGAAAACTATCTGTCAATTTAGGGTCAACACACTACACTTTGCTATTTTTTCATGGTCCACAACTCAAGATCTTTCCTAAATGAACTATATATACTGTGTTTTATGTGTTTTGAGTATTTGGGTTTTATTCTGTTATCCGTAATGGTTTTACTGAGCTCCTAAGATTGCATTACTTTAACAAGCTATAACTGACCATTGGTGATTTGTTTATAGCCTCTGGTATTTTCCTGTTCTTGTACCATCAAGGCCTCTGCTATCATCCTTTACTTGTACACCAATTCACTACATTATTATTCTAGGGTCATAGACAGTTCACTTTACACAGAGGAACTGCTTGGTATTGCTACCTGTAATTTGCAGAAGGATATCAAAATTATGATACAACGACACAAGTGCATAATGACAGCTAAAGCTAAACAAGTTACATAACAGTTACCTGCTTGTCAAACCGTTGCTGGTTTAGCCAAACAAGCTAAAATAAAACTCTATGTAGGGCAGAAGAGTCTCAACTAAACTTGGCAAGCCATAGTCCAGAAGCTTTCCAAAGTAAATAAAAAGCCTGCAGTCTGTTACTAGCAATGGCAGCACTGTATTTAATGGGCTATTCAACCACACCCCATCTCCATTTACTGAATCACATGTTGTGAATGAGTGCTTCAGATGGTTCAATCACCAGCAAATGTATTGGCAAAAGCAGGTGTGTTATTTAAGTGAAAGCATGACAATGTTCATTGGCAAGGTTTGCTCTACTATTTACAAGATGGTTAAAGCACACAGAAAAATTGGACTAAAATCTAAAATCAATCATTCTAAACCTAAAATCAACAAAAATTTATCTGTGTGGAGACTGGGGATGGAGAAGGGTAAGGACAGATAAAGGTAAGTATAAAAAGGATAAGGGAGACCCTCTCACCATGTCATGAAGTTCAGATTTGAGCCCCTTGCCAAACCAAGCCCTAGATTTCCCAATTTAGGACTAAAGGTTTTAAGACTTAACCTTAACAGCATTTAATCAATAGCCTAATTTAAACAGTTCAACAAAAGATCCAATAGAATTTACCACAGGCAGAGCAGTAACTCCCCTATAGGCCACATCTAGCTATGAATCTGAAGTACTTCAGAATCTAGGAGAGCAACATTCATAGGACATTTGCTATAGGATATTCACACTTGCATGCACCCAGACTTAAATGAGTGTACACAAGATATACCTATGAAAAATTCCCCTTTCATTCAGTGAAGTATTCATGTCAGATGCCTTTACATCCCCCCCATTGAGGAACGGGGCTATCAGCCCAGGCTCTGGTCTTTGCTGGCAGTCTTCCAAAATAGCAAACTTCAAAGTTTGCTGGCTCTGAGAGGCCTCACTCAGATGGAGTTTTCTGGTCACAGCCCATTGCAGACTAGGAGAGTTCAAAGGGTCTCACTTAGGACTGCTCTTTATAGGGTCACAAGAGAGTTAACTTTGGTCATGGTAATTTTCCATCCTGGCTGAAATTCAGGTTGGTAACTTTCAAAGAAAGTTCAGTTACAAAACTGTTGTTTCCACTTGGGTTCCATTTATTCAGGCAAGAAAAATAATTTTCTAAGCCTGTTTGTTAAAAACCAGGAGCTTCTCAGGAGCATAGGTTCAGGGGAAGACAGTGTTTCTGATCAACTCAAGAGGAGCTGAGCCCGGGTCCTGTTCATCAACACTGAGGCCTAACGAGCATTTCTGAGATCCTAGAAGCCTGAAGAGGTGGTGGGGAGGGGATGTGCCACAACATCACAGAACTGGCCAGGTTGAAAGGGACCACAGTGGGTCATCTGGTCCAACCTAGAGCAGCCAGAGCACATGGCACAGCATTGTGTCCAGACAGTTCTTGAATATCTCCAGTGAGGGAGACTCCACAATCTCTCTGGGCAACCTGTTCCAGTGCTCGGTCACCCCCACAGAAAAGTTCTTCCTTCAGGTGGAACTTCCTGATCATCACTTTTTGCCTATTGCCTCTTGTGACATTACTTGGCACCACCCATAAAGGCCGGGCTCCTCCTCTTGGCACCCTCCCTTCAGATACTTGTAGATATTGACAAGGGCCCCTCTCTATTGTCTCTTCTCGGGGCTGAATAGGCCTGACTTCCTCAGCCTTTCCTCATGCTCCAGTCCCCTCATCATCTTCATCATCCGCTGCTGGACTCTCTCCTCCGACTCTACCCTGAAGTATCTATTTCTTTTGCATCTTCTCAAAGCTATCTCAACTTTCAGCATCTTCAAGCACCTAATTAGAAATATTCCACAGACCAGTTATTAGTGATTTTTACTGAACAAAGCCTAGAAAAAAACAAACTATTCAATTTTTAAAGGTCATACTCTGTTTAAAGATTGCCTTTCAGTTATTCCACCATGGCACACCACCAGAACCAGTTATGAGTGTCCCACTGGAAAGGAGGACTTGATATACTCCCTCCTTGCCAAATACCTGAACAGAATTCTATGTCTGATAGTAAAATGACAGTGCGCCCTAGCAGCCAGGAGAACCAATCAAGTCCTAAATTGCATCAGGCACAGCATCACCAGCCAGGCAAGGGAAGGGATTGTCCTGCTCTGCTCTGGGGCAGCTTCACTTTGAATATTGTGTGCAGTTTTGGGCACTGCAATATAACATAGACCCTAAGCTATTAGAATGTCCAGAGGAGGCCATGAGGATGGTAAAGGGCCTTGAGGGGAAGCCGTATGAGGAGCAGCTGAGGTCACTTGGACTGTTCAGCCTGGAGGAAATTGAGGGGAGACCTCATTGCAGTTACAACTTCTTCATGAGTGCAAGCAGAAGGACAGACACCCATCTCCCCACTATTATGACCAGTGACAGGATCCAAGGGAATGGCCTGAAGCTGTGTGAGGGGAGATTTAGGGTGGATATCAGGAAAAGGTTCTTCACCCAGAGGGTGGCTGGGCACTGGAATGGGCTCCCCAGGAAAAGTTATCACAGCACCAGCCTAACAGAGTTCAAGAAGCATTTGGATAACACTCTCAGGCACATATGTGACTCTTGGGGTATCCCACACAGAGCCAGGAGTTGTACTCGATGATCCTTATGGGTTCCTTCCAACTCACCATATTCTGTGATTCTATGATCTGTCAAGACTCTGGGGGGAAAGTATGGCCACATCATGTACTATGCAATGTATATGCTAAATACAAGCATAAGAATGATGCCTACTGAAGCAGCAGCACACATAGCTACAACCAAATTATGTAAGTAAGTATAAATTCTCTGACACAGTACAAGACTAGTTGACATAATCAGCAAATTAAATGTTAATGTTAAATTAAAAGCAATAACAAAGGACAGCAATGTGTAGGAAGGAAGAAGACAGCATAGAACAATCAGCACTTGTAAAAACATTCATAGCAATCCCTGAAAAGGAACAGACCTCAAGTCCTTCTGTCCCCAGTAAATGCTGTTTAGCACAATCTAGTGTGTTTCTAAATGTCTCAATGGAACTGAAATGAAAACATAAATTTCCAAAGAAGCACTGGATACCACTGATCAGAGACTTTGACTTAGAGCAGAGCAGCCTCCTTGTTATTAGGTTTCTGTGAGATTTCAGTATAACAGTAGCTATGCCTTTACACTAAGCACTAATGGCTGGTATCCTGCTGATTCACAATGCTGCTGAGGTGATAATGAAGCATTTGCCAGCTAGACAGCTACAAAAGCATGAACAATTAATACCAATGAGAGTTATTACATATACATGGTTTGTTAGAGGGGGAAAAAAGGAAGAAACAATAAAAATGCTGGGAAACTGCTGGTCAAAATGGTATAACTTCTGGAGTGGGGCAAATTTATTCCAAGCCACCCTGCTTGTCAGCATGTGCTTTTAAGCATGACAGCTTAAAGAAACAACATTACCACAGAATGTGACTTCTGCCCCCACTTCTTTGAATTTGATCATTGATTCTGATAGATTTTATCTTTTCTACAGCAAACAATTATGGTTGAAGTATAAATTGTTCAGAAATCCCTAATAAGTTGAAATGTGTGATTTTTTTCAGTGATTTGCATCTTGATCGAAGTTACAAATCCTTATTTTGTTACTTAGGAAAAAAAACCAAAACAAAAACTCTTCCGACATGCAGCACTGAACCACCAATCTGTTGGAAATAAAGCTTCTCAACTTTCAGTTAGATCTGGTGAGTAAAGCAATACCCTCAGGTGTATTTCAAGCAACAAAGTAAAAAATAGAAGCTGGGAATGAAGGAATTCCACTTAGCAGACCTACACCTGTTATCAAACAAGTCATATTTCTTTAAGAAGAAGTCTGTGCAGCACTGGGGGAAGATGTTGGAAAATTCTTTTAACTTTAGCACAATAGTGTATGATTCCCTGTATTAGTGGTTAATCCTTAGTTTTGTACCATACAAAATTAGTGATTAGTACAAATTAGTGATTAGTACAAATACCAGAGATTAATCTGGCCTTGTGTTAACTCCCTCAATCTGACTGATAAGACTAATAAGTCTTGTGCCAGCTAATGCTTCCTTATTTATTTATATTAGTGATTAATATGTGCTAGCAGATGTCTTAGTTTTGAAAACAAGGATTTTGTGTCAGAATAAAGAATGGTAAGAGAAATACATTATGCCCTGACCATATATTTGACATACTCTCAAGGAGATAAGATTCATCAGAAGATCCAGAGTCATAGCCAATAAGTCCATGGAAATAATTAGCATTGTTATGCATATATTATATGCATATCTTATATGCATATATTCAGGAAATGTGACAAATATGTATTGGTTTAGGAATATAAGCTGGTCTGTTGGTTACCAGGTACACATGCTTTGAGGAGAATTCCCCATGCATCCAGTGCTGCTAGTAAAGTAAAGTTGACTTTCTAACCTAGTAAACTGGTTGGAGAGTTTATTTCCTGGTTTTCAGTGACATGCCTAGATACTGGCTTAAATGCACAAGTAAAGAGACATACAGAAACCTGGCCAGAGATTCAAACATTGTATCATTTTCTTTTTTTTTTTTTACCTTGAATTCTTCCTCATTTATCAATATTTGTCTAACCAAACGAGTGCCTATGCCCTACATTCACATTAATGCCCCTTCTACTCCTTGTGTAATACCTCCTTGTTGCCAGCAAGGAGCTTCCATTCTTAGGAGTTTTTCAGTCTGCTGTGGAAAGTTGAATGTCATACCAGTTTTACAGCTTTTCTCTACACCCTCAGTTCACCCAAACTACTTTGGTACACCTGGGGGCCCTCTCTACCTAAGTGAAACTGAGAATACTGCTACCAGACTGACTCTGGCAGGGATTGTCTGCTTCTTTCAATTAAGAAAGGGTTTAGGAAGCCCAAGTCCACCTCCCAACCGGTCAGGTGTTGTAGCAGATTGAAATCGCCAACAGGTGAGTCCTGAACACTGTTAACTCAGGATTAATCCAAGGTACTACTCGGCCACATCAATATTCTTTCTTCCTGTCCCTTTTAAGGGATATCTTCCCCTCCATAAAAATTATTCTTAGAAAGAGACTAACATACCACTCCTTACCTGCCTTGGAAACAGACAATCTGAAAGAATAATTTCCTGGGGTGAAAATAAAAGAGGAAGGGGGACAGCCTTTAAAGCACTAGACAAATCAAATTACTTCTTTTATAAGCCATGTAGTGCAATGACCAAATCACTCAGTAAAAAGATTGTGCCACTAATTGGAATTCTCTGTATGTTGACATATCATTCTCTATTTCTGTACTTATTTTCCCCAGAATCAAAGCAATTCCCAAAGGCTGTGAAACTGGAAAAAACAACAGCACAGGTAATCCACACAGAGGATGGGGGACCATGCATATTCTTCCAGGTACCGAGTCTCCTCCATTACTCTGAGTTATGTAGGTTCACAATCTGAAAGTATGTAAAAATCCTCAACATAAGTAAAATCTAGAATGTTCCTTCATCCATGCTCTTCATAACCTTTCCATATGTGGTCTTAGGGAGTACCCATAATTCACATCTGATCCAGACTACAAAACTGGCAACTCTCTCCTGTGCAGCAGATAGTAAGTGCTCATGTAAATATGAACATAAACCTCAGGAAGCATCAAGAATATTCAACCTTCTAAGCAGTAGGTCTCCTGGATCCAGCCTGGTAAGAGTAATTTCTTGTTCCTGCTTTTACAAGCTTGCAAAGTGACAGATTTCTCTATAAGTTTTCCAACTCCTCAGGGTAACAGAAAGTTAAAAATGTCTGACTGCTTTTGTACTTATACAAAAAAAGATCTTACCCTTGAAAACTTGGGAGTTTTTTTACCAATTAGGGTTTTCAGACTACTGGCCCAGATAACTGAATCTATTTAAAATTGTTCTCTGCAATGTGAATTCATCCCTGGCATGATTACCTATACTCAACTCCATACCGGGGTCATACTAAGCACACATCTGCATTAAAGCATACACATCTTAACAAAAAAAGAAAGTGTTTCCTTGTTATTGGAGGCCTACTACTCGCCATTTATTCATCTGACATGTGTCACCAGAAAAAGAGGAAGGAGCACAACTTTAAGGTAGGAGCAGACACAACTGTTGTGCCTGGGAGGCTGATCTCTCCGATTGCTGACATGCTCTCCTCCTGTCTATGATAGGAAATTGAACCCTGCAGAGAAGACAAAAACATCCCTTTGGAAGCAGCTATTACAACTTGATTATGCTAGGTCTCCAGCATTATTAATACTTGCTGCCTGTGCTTGCCATTAGCTCCCATCAAGTTTTAATAATACTTTCTGAAGCAGAACTGAGAACATTTCTCACATCCAAATTAACACCTGATTGTTTTCATTGTGGTGAGGGTGAAATGAATACATAAAGGTTTTTTTTTCCACTTTCAATTTCAGAACAAATAAATGTGGTTTTGTAAGTCATGACTATGATGTTGTTATTTTTCAAGCTTTTTATACCTCCTAAAAATGCACATATCTTTATTTTACATGTGTTTTGCAGGTGTAATGACAAGTTGCTTACCTTAAATTTCTTACATACTAATCCTAAATGTCAGTTTAACCAGTTTGTCAGTGAATTAACTTCTTAACTTGGAGTAAAGGAAGCATTATGCAGTGGATTCAGGGACAGTACATAGTTGTTCCAAACTAACCTGGTTCAGGCCTCTCACACGGAATATTAAAATTGCTTTTGTGCCAAACACCTGCCAGAGATCATCACTACAAGCTTTTCTGGGATCAAGTTTCTTTTATAAAATCTCGTATGCTAAGGTAGATCTATTAAAGCAAGTGAGATGAAGTGTCTTTTGGAGATGAAGTGTTCCATTTACATGAAGAGTACATGAAAACTCAGACTACAAAAATTTAGACTTCTGGTGTTCAAATAAATGAATGCCATCCAGAAGAGTGTAGCTGCTATACAGTGTATTTGTTGTCTAGCTTATCAGCCTGAAGTGTCCATGTGAAGATAAAATCCCAAGGCCAAATAAAACAGTTGTTCTTTTCCCATTAGGAGCACAAGAAATAGGATTATTCACTGCAGTTGCATGGGCTGTATTAGATTCTCTCAAATTATCTCTTGATTAAAAAAAAAAATCTAAAAATATTGCATGCTATCTTACTGCTTCTTTGAAAAGTTATTAATTTGGTATCAGAGCACATCTGCATTTCAAAAACTATCAGGATTGCAATCAAAAGCAAGTTGGTTTAAACAGTTTTTTAAACAATGGTTCTTTAACTGTCCTTTATGGTACATTTGCTTGTTTGGTTTTTTTATGGTAGGAATCCTTCACTTGACCCATTGTTCTAACAGTGCCTAAAAAACCTCTTGCCTTCGGTTGGTCTGAAAAAACACATCAACACATTCTTCCAGATGGAAAATCGACAAGAATTATCTAAGTACCAGTTTCAGTCCCTGGAAGCCAGCTGCACCTGCTAGGATTCATCAAGGGCTTGCCCAGGTATCAGACTGAAAGACGTGCTGTACTTGGAGGGTACGGAGAAAATAAGGAAAACATTTTCAAGTATTGAAAAGCAACCCAAAATAATCTTCTATTACTAATGAGCAGTTCACCTGGTTGTACCCCTATTCTCTCTGTTATGCACTGCTTCTAACGAATTGCTGTCTTAGGCATTGGCAAGGAATTGAGAGCTTAGACTTACTCTCTTAATGTACAGAAAGCCTAGCTCCTGCCATCCTGCCTCTGACCAACATGGTCAGCCCAGCCAGACTAGTGACACCCTGGCCCAACCATATCAGACACACTGAAAGACAGCCTAGGCAGGATACCACCCACATTATTCATCCAAGGTAGGATTCTCTCACATCACAGTGCCACTCATGGAGCCAAGGGTGACATGATTCCTGCCCACCTGCAGAAGTCATTTGCACAACTGGCAGTTGTGGCCAGATGACTCCAACACCAAGTGTTCCTGGAGGTCCTCCAAAACCATGGCACTGCTAATGATGCTGTGTTTGCTCCTGGGGATTGGGTGAGTTTCCATGTAGCTACATCATTACTCATCTTTTCCACTGCCTCACTAAAACCTTGGTTTATAACATGTTGTCAACTTCATTATTGTTCAATTCAAAAATGAATAGAAAGCCCAGTTCCTGACCAGGTGCATAAACTCACACAAATCACTGTATATGTACAACAGATGATCATAAGGACATCTTCCAGAAAAAAATAAAACCAAAAAAAAACTTGTTTATAAAACACTTGAATTCATCAGCCATATTGAGATTATACCATTGACATCTCAATGCTAACATTATCAGCTCGGTTCACTGAAAGCAGAATGTTTTGAAATTTTTACCTTTTTTATTGAGTACATATATATTGCTGTTCTTTGAAGAACAGGTCTTTGAAAACTTGTAGACCACTGAGGACAGCCCAAGTTAGTTGCCAGTCTCACTAGAAGCAATGCTTGCATCCAATTCAGTTTTTCAAATGATGCACAGGAGCTGATGCATTGCAAAAGGGACTTTGTAAAACAAAACACTCAGAAATTCTGTACTTTCAAGTTATCACCAATAACTCTGCAGCTCAGCAGCTGTGCTATATATTGCTTAGTTGCAGGTTCTTACTCTGGTAAAGGATGAAAATAGTATCACATTTTTAGTTTGAAATACCACATGAGTCACATTAACAGAGCAGCACAGAACTAGTGCACATCTAGCTTTTTCTGCTGGGGCAGATTATGCACAAGATGGCCATGAAAGAAACAGGAAAACATAAATGTATGGTTTTATAAAATTGCAGCAATAGGGAAAAACTGCAGTTTTTTTTCTCTGTAAGGATTAAAAACAACTCAAGGAACAAAGAACAGTTTGTGACACTTCAGAAACAGCTTGTCCTATCACCACTTATCCATCCATGTAGAGCTGTTGCACTTAATGTCATTTTACATTAGTGCCCTCATGGACAGATCATGTGGCCAAAGTGCCTTTCAGCATCCTTCAGAATTATACACGTTTTTGACAGCTAGTTCTCCCTCTTGTAATAGTATGCTCAGCCTTCTTTTATCTTCTGGTACATTGAAGCAGGAAGCACAAAAACAGCCACCATTTTCAAGCTGCAACTTAAGATAAAAACTGCAAGCCTAGATTTCAAAGACTTTTGTCTGCCTAAGAAGTCAAGTATAGTGTTTTATGAGCTCTCTTCATAGCCATCTCCTGCAGGTTTGGAAATGCCAGCCAGCCCCCTGATCCTTCTTCATCTCACCTCCTTCCTCTACCCTCCTCAGAAACAAGAGTTCCTGTGGGTGGTAATGCCAAGAAGCCCAAGACATCCTCACTGAATGCCAAGACAGGGTTCAAGGACACAATAACAGTGGAAAGTCTTTTAAAGAAAAAGGATCTGTTTCTTTTCACAAAGATACCTCCAACAATATTACAGAAAAGACGCTTTGCTAAAACTCTAGCCATGAAGCTCTTGGGACCCAGAAGAAATTGCATGGGGCAGGACTTTGCAGTCGAAAAAAGGTGTTAAGTGCCATCTGAAGCACTCCAATGGTGTCTACATCAGCAGCTTAGTGAGCAATGCAGACTCTTCTTAGGTGTGACTTTGACATATGACCACAGCTGGAGTTATATCCATCGCAATACCAGGCCATACTGGTATTACACCCGAGACCTTCAACCCAGGGGTTAAGCCAAATGTTCCTTTACTTTGGAGCAAGGAGAAATCCCAACCAGATATTCTCTAGAAGCCACAAATACACAAAAGTTTACTGGCCAAAATAATGAAATTAAGGAACTTTGGCAGAGGAGTAAATACAACACTGAACTCAATATAAAACTTATTATAGCATTACTTACTATTAATTTAATATTAATTTGGCATAAACTCAGCCCATTCAGCCTAGAAACCTTTAAACCTATGAGATATTAAATTACCCAAAAATCTTCCACGTAGAGAGAATAAGGAGAAGAGGGAGAAAGCCATAAAGGGTATGGAAAACTACACATGTAGTTACCAAATCCTCGGCTCTACGTGGAGAAAAAGAGAAGGCAGAGCTCTCACAAAGGGCCAGCGCATGGTCAGCCCCTTTTAAAGCCTTGGTGCTCCATGGCCCTGCCCCTCAGGTGGGACTTCTGGTTGCTTGGCCAATAAGAGGCTGAGCTGGCACCACAGTGTGTGATTGATGGACAGCTCTGCCAATCAGAGGCTGGGTTCACACTGCCCCAGGATGTGATTGGTGGAGAGCCTGCCCAGTGGGGGTCAGGGGCAGGGCAGAGCCCGGCCTGCCCCTCGCACCTCACACAAGCACCCGCACTCCAAGATGGCCCAGGTGTGATACCATCCAGCCTCTGACAACTGGGTCACATAAGAAAAGTTGCACATCCTGTTGGAATGAAGTGGGAAGCTGCACGCTGAAGCCCACGTGCAGTGCCCTTTCTGTGGTGAGAACACAGGATACTGCACTTCAGGGTGTAGGGCACCACCTTGCATTGTCCTAGCAATGACTGCATAGACAATACTGGAAATACCTACAGATCATATACTGCCCTCTCATGTCAAGAAAGCTTAAAAAGGTGAGGAAGATATTGAAAGGCAGCCACTCTTTCCTAAGCTTTTCATGGAGACACTTTAGCAGACTTGGAGTTGCATAACTGAGCATCCAAGATGCTGATTTGTAGGCTCTTACATCAATCTCATAGCTCAATTCTAAGTTGTTTTTCTTATATGACCACCAGCAATTTTAAATCACCCACAGGCCAAGCAGGCAAAAGGTTCCAAAGGAACAACCGAGAGACTTTGCAGACAATTGGTTTAAACCTTTTCCAGGTGTCATACTACCCAGCAGATTACACAGAAACACAGATTACCTGTGCAATGGACTGCTGTTGGTTACCTGCAGCATAAGGTGATCAGATGCACCTGTTCAACCTGGATAACAAATATACCCATTTTTCTGAAACACACCAGGGCAGAACCTGATGAGTAACATAAACCACAGCTGGAAGCAACCTCTACTTGGCCTAAGTGATGGGAGAAGTTCAAGGCCTGGTCTGAGGCTACAAGATTAGCAAAGCCATTAGAGAGCAGTTAATAATTGTGGCACTATCTGCTTAATAGGAAGTCATAATACACAGATGTCTAACATCTGTAGAAGCAAAAGTGCAAGGACAGGAACCACCATGTGCTGGAGTTGGGCTGTCCACTGTGGGACACAACCAGTGAGAGCAAGCACCTTGCTGCCTCACTGGTATTTAGCTGATCTACACTGGGCTGGTGGGGCTGAAGCTCTGATTCCCACATATATATGCATGTTGGTGGGAGAGAGGGGGGTCTGCTTACTGGGCGGGTATTGCTACCCACCTGCTATACCTGTCCTATCAAATAAGTAAATTTATATATCACTAGATGGTATAGTTCTCTTCTAGCAGCCACACCACCCTGTATATCCAAATGAGATTATAAAGGTATTTGGAGCATTTCTACTGAAAAAGCATCTCGTATTTATTCTTTAGCAGTAGACTGTACTTTACCTTAGCCATTGATGTGCTAATGCTGAGAGTTTGTTAAGAACACGAGCACTGTAGTAGGAGGTTCCTGTCCTAGAGAAGGGAATTGCCCTCCATTGCCCTACCTGCTAGGACAGGAGAGCTTTTAAAATAGTGAATTACTGTTGTGGGGAGACATTTCCAATATTTATACTTTATCTTTGGCCAACAACGGAACAAGAATATTCTGGTCATGGTAGCTTTCTCTTCTAAGAAGACATGAATCCACACATCATTGATATGAAGAGCCAAGTGCAGGTGAGAATACTCAGAGTGCTGTCACAGACATTTTTCCTAAAGTAAAGGGGTTGAGAAAATCACCTTTAGCAGACATTTGGTTATTCAAGCAGTTGGGATTAGTTTCAGTAAGAACTAGTTTTGCTCCTGTTTCATTAAAATTATTTCCCTTTTCCCTACTGCTAAAATTTGAACTGCTGGAAGAAAAAAGCAAAAAAAGGCTGAGGCAGATATAAACACTTTCTCTCAACAGCTGCATGTAAGATCTCCTGCAAACAGCTTCCAGCTTTCTAAAAGCAGAGCAGTGGTTCACCTTCACCTCACTGCTCACTGTCCAAGCTTTCTTAAAACAGTCAGTCACTACTCAGAGATGCCCTCACCTCCCCCGCTCTCTTCCCCCACAAATTTTACAATATTGCTCATCTGAACTGGAAGCAGCTTCCTTCAGCAGCACTTACTCTTCTTCATTAAGATTCTTTATGTTTACAATGATAATTTGGGGAGTTTTTTGGTACGGGGGTGTTGCCAATATGTGTTTTCATGAAAGCTCCCCTTAACTGTAATTTTCTAATTATACAGTTCTTTTTTGGCTGGCAATCATCTAAAGTGCTGCATGGCTTTTTCTCCTCTGGAACGATGTGTTCCAGCACTGCACTAGCTGTCAACTGCTGTGTTATATTTGCCCAGTTTTTTCACCCTTTCCATTTTTTTCAGCTGTGTACCAGAATGTTCTCTCTGCTGATCTGTCCCACGCTCCTTTCTGCTCCTCTTTGTAACCTTGAAATGCAAACTGTTTGTGTGCCAGTGTCCCTTCTGCTTTTGAAAGGAGACCTGCTTTCCCACTGTGGGTACGTTATCCACCTTGCCACCCACTCACCACTCTGGAGCTCCTGTTCAAATGACACATGCATTTCTTCCTTCATCCACACAAAGTAACCTCATTTTTGGAGAAGTTCTCCATTCTTACCCACAGCTGCCATTGGAAATATGGGTTTTCTACTTCTATGTGTGTGTCCTTACAATCTGCCAAGACACAATGATGAAAAAGCATGTCACAAGTTCACATACACACATCTAAGGTGTGGGTCTCTGTGTGCTGCCACCCAGACTGTTGCCTAGATGCTCACGGCATCTGACTAAGTTGCTGTTCTGTTCCAGTAACTCCAAGATCTCTCCCCACAATTGCAAATTTTCAAACTTTTTTTTCCCAAGCTTTTCTTAGTTTTCAAATTTATTTATTTTCTCAAAAGTATCTTGGTAATTTCTTCATTATAATTTAATCATAATGAGGGTAATCTAAAGCAAACACAATCATTGTTACTTTCTTCCTAGCAGTATCAGATTTTTGGGAAAATACCCTTCAGGATAGTTTGTTTAGGGTGTACTGTTCACTCACTCATATTCCTTTTGTATCAGCTGTTGTTACTCAGGCCATACTATCAAGAAGATGCCACACAGATTTCTATACACACTGTTAGAGATAGAAATCCTTTCCTCTCACTGAGGCATATATTATTCCCAGCAAAGGTTATGCAGTTTCAACTGTCATATGCATAGTTTTGTTATGAGATTACATCCATAAATTATCCTGTAGAAGAGATTACAGCAGTTACGAAAAAGGCATCTATATCTTCCTAAAATAGGGAATTTCTCATTTCATACATACGACAATGCCAGTCCTTGCATGGATTTTGACTCATCAAAAGCCAGAAGAGAAGACAGAAAGGAATTGAACGGGAAAGCAAACATCGCAACAGTGCCTGTGGAAACCAGCATGGATTTACAAGACAAGTAATTTTTTTTCCTAAAATGACACTTCAGTAACAATCATTTAACAGATTTTTAAAATCTTGGCAAGACTTATCATCACTGTTACTTAAAAGGCTGAATAGCATTTCAGATTCTGAGCTCCTCCTGAGCATTACATGTACTACAAGTAGTTGCTGTAGGCTGGGAGGACAATTGTTGCAGAAACTGTAATCCAACCACAGTAACATCTTCCTCTTGCATCTTCACATCAGTATTGAGGAACAAATCAGGCTTCAGTTATTCACAAAGTGTTTGAAACATTGGCACTTACAAATTCCACAGCCATCTCTGCCTGCAGAAAGACTAGCAAAGGAATGCTCCATTATGCTGTGGCACAAGGCAAGTGCATGCCTGAACTGGCAATGTCATCGTTCACTGTCTAGGTAAGGTTGTATTACCCAGTGAGAGAGGGGATTCGTGCTATCAACCACATGCAGATAAGCACTATGACTCCATCAATTACCTTTGTCCCCTTTTGGAAAAAAATAACAATACTGCTGTATTTTTCAGATCTAAGCCATAGGGAAGACTATAAACACTGCTATTTTTCAAACAGGCATGGCCTGGCATGTAATGACAACATATATACTGTCTCTGTCTCCTGCATTTTTCGAAGAAAGTGGCTAGAGGTGTCATGATGCTTGTACTGGGTTTATGTGCAAAATGCTGGACAGTGGGGGAAGCAGAACAGTCACTGTGACCAGAGGACAGAGCTATCCTGTGTGGGACATATCAAGTTCCAGATGGCTCTAACCAATCCACCATAGGGCACAGCTGAGCCCCACAGCCACAAGGGGCACCTCTGGGAGAGTACATTTAAGGAAAGGCAAAAACCACCATGCAGTAGAGTGGCAGGGAAAACGTGAGAAACAGCCCTGCAGACACCAAGGTGACAGAAGAAGCAGGCAGGAATGGTGCTCCAGGCATTGGAGCAGAGATTCCCCTGCAGTCCATAGGGGACCATGGGGAAGCAGGTTGTCACCCTGCAGCATATGAAGCATCATGCTGGAGCAGATATCCACACTGCAGCCATGGCAAACACCATGCCAGAGCAGATGTATGTGCTCTGAATGAACTGCTTACTGGGGAGGCCATGCAGGGGTGGGTTTATCCCAAAGGACTACAGCCCATGAAAGAATCCATGCTGGAGCAAGGGAGACATGGAGGAAGGAGGCACAGAGATGAAGTGTTATGAACTGACTACAATCCTTATTCCCCATCCCTCTGTCCTGTTCAATGTGCGGAAAGAAGAACATAGAGGAGTCAGGAAAGAAGGACTGCAGTTGATTCTGGGAAGAAGGGGATGGAAAGGAAGTGCTTTAATTTTTATCTTTGTTTCTCTCCATCCGTGTAATGGACAACAAATTAATTTTCCTGAAGGTAAGTCTGTTTTGCCCTTGATGGTAATTGCTAAGTGATCCATATCCCTGTCTGTATCTTGATTCTTGAGGTTTTCTATCTTACTTTCTCCCCCTGTCCTGCTGAGGAGTGGGAGTGATAGGGGCTGGATGGGTGTCTGGCAGCTGGCCATAGTCAATCCACCACAATGCTTGACCATGGAAAACTCCTTTAGCAATAAAACATTCCTGTCTAGTATCAGAATGTGTAAAAACTTCAAGAGCTTACATTAATCCTTGTCCCCTTGGCAAGAATGAAGAGCTGGCTACACTACATTTCATTTGCTAAGCTGTTACCTTAAATCATAAAAGCACACCATCCTGAGTACATTAAAATTATCATAGAAAAAAATCAAATCACTTGTTAATGCTTTATGACTTCGTCTCACTCACAAGGATGCAAACACTGAAACTGGGGTGCTATGAATACCAGACACAGTAGACAATTGGGTAGCTGCCAGCTGTTCACATTGTGCTAATCTCCTGTGTTTTTTCCATAGCTTTCTGTTTTAAATTTTACAGCACTGAGCTTGCTTTAGGCAAGCTAGCAGAAATAGATAACTTGGTGCATGCCTTCTGCCCACCAAGAAGATTCAGAACTACCCTCTCATTAGAAGGAAAGAAGAGAATGTGTGGGTTTGTTCAGGATGAAACATTAGAAATTACAATCTGTCATTGTCTCACTGTATGTTTGGGTTGTACTGTAGCCTTTGGGTGACACTGGGTAACACTACAAAATACACAGTAATTTGTAACTTTTCCTGAACTGACTGTGATACTGACTTCATCTTGATGACAAAAATTATCAGAACAGCTTTTATAGACCTAGCTTTTGAATTATTTCTTGTGCTTTAACATTGTGAGTTTTTATATAAATTATTTTCAATTCCCATAACAGCCTTTAAAATGTAATTCTTAAGTATAATCCTAAACAGCCTTTGCTATTATTTTTATGAGTGGTAACTTGACTTCAGTAGAGATATTGCTTAAGCACTACCAGAGAATCATTTCCTAATTAATGTGTTGTCTATTTTAAAAGCCTACCCATTTCTAAAATGATTCCAGTAATTCTCAGCCTAGACTCTGAAGGATTGGGAATATCTTGACCTGGGTCTAGGCTCTATACAAACTCCAAGTCGACCAGTGTTTTGAGGCACTGATAGACACTGGAGTGTCACTCTGCCAACACCTCGCATCTGATCAGCTGCTGAGGTGAGGCTGTGGGTATAACTATCACGACACATTTCAGCAGGATTATCAGAAACTGCATTTTCTCAAAGCTCAGCACAAAGACCTGTTTAAAGGCTCTTTGGTGAGGCTGAAGAAGCTGTCTCATGCCAGCTCCTGCTCTGGTATCTGATCCTGGAAGGGCCTCAAGCTGCATGGTGTCCTCAGCAATGTCTTTGTTCCCACCGCTTCTCAGACACTAACTCCTAAATGGCTTCTTTGGGAACAGCACCTTGGTATGAAATTTGTGGTATTGCCAAATGTATCACAAAAAACAAGTACTGAACTGTCTCCCTGCATAAGAAAAGTGTTCTTTAATATATAAAGTGGATAATAATTAAGATAAACATGGAAAGCAAATGGAATATTTCATGACTAACAAAGGCAGACTCATGGGTATTTACTTGGCTGTAAAAGTCTTTTCTTTAAAAAGAATCTTATTCAAGAAACACTGTTCATCATCAAGGTGAAGGAAAAGATGTAACTGCAGAAAGGACTATTCTTATTCAAAAAAATCAAGAACATTTCTTAGAGTATTTGTTTATGAGAAAAAAAGTTATATATACCTTATACCAAGAATTTATGTCACAATAAAACTGAGTTATCTTGTCCTTTATAAAATAGGTATTTTCATAGTTCAAAATGACTCTTCATAATAATACAATAATTTGCAATAGAAGGGACCACGGAGGCCATCCAATCAAACCTCCTACTCTCAGCATGGCTAACTTCAAGGTTAGGTCATGTTGCTCAGAGCCTTGTCCACTCAAGTTTTGAAAATATCCAGACATGGAGATGCCACATTGATAGCATTCAACTGAAATAAAAAACCTATTGTGTGGGGAAACAGTGCCATTTTATAAATCCTTAATTATCATTATTTCTCTAGACTAGTAATTCTCTGGTATTTAGAAATTTATGGTGAAGATGAGTGACTAAACAAGGTACAACCAATTTTTTTACTTTCAAATACATAGAAAATTATGTAAAACTGAATACACTCAGCACCCTGACTGGGTAAGAACATCAGTCGGACATGCTGCTTACTGTTATGTCTAGAAAAGGTGCATTAAGTGTTTACTTAGAGAATGCCCTACACAGGACTCTTCCTCCTTAGGTTTGCCCCCAAAGAAGTCTTTTTAAAGAAAGCAGTTGGAGAGAAAAAGTAGAATCAGAGAGCTGACCAGATCTTGCACATAATTCCCATAAAAGTGAATTGCCTGCAAGGCTTTTGGTAGTCCTGCCCCCTTCAGCTACTATAATCAAACTTCTTACTAGTACAGCCTAAATTAATAGCTCTTATTTCCAGCAAACGTTTGTAAGAAAGAAGTGTTTTGTGTAATTTACACTTTTCTCTCAAACTTTTTGTAAGGAGAGAACACCAAGTGCACAGATTTTCATGCATACACACATTTTTTAAAAATCAATACAGTAAGTCAATAGTTCTTATTTTCTGACTTGCAATTCAAGTTCCCAGTCCTAAAATTTTCCTTTGATATCGAGTTTTCCTTTAATATTACCTATCAGATATTATTTAATTTTCACTGTCATGCATGTAGCAAATATCTTAACTCCATCTGTTTTTAAACATTTTAATTACTGAAACTGTTTCTGCTTTGCATCTCCTATTAATCATTACACTGTGAATCTGCTAATTACAATACACAAATTATCACTAAGATTGCTTACAGCTGATGTCAATAAAATGGAACTGCAGTCTATATTACTATTCTTTTCAGTTTACTCCAGGATTTCTTTGTACACCACTGACAAACTGTTCATAGCTTCCCAAGAAAATGAGAAGACTTGAAAATCCCACTGTTCTTTTGTTACCTCCTTATTCAATCAGTAACATTCATGTGTGTTCCATGAAATGTTTTCTGTTTATCTATTTTTTTCCACAGAAGCATTAATTAGAAGTCCTAAAGAAGTCCATTTTTTCATATCTATAACCAAGCACTTTCTTCACGCCTTTGGTGCTTGGAACTAACACAGATTTTCACTGTTCATAACAGAAGAGTCTTCAAAGAAGGAGTCATTAACAGCAGTGTTTTCCAGGAAACCAATACTGTTAAATCAAAAACAGTTCTGCAATTTACAAAACAAATATTTAGCTATCACAGGAAAAAAAAAAAAAAAAAACAAACAGAACTTTATATAATACAAGTTTCAGGTCCCATTTTTCAGGTGCACTTAAGTTCTAGGATTTTTATTTTTCCATGACTGTGTATTATCTACATTTGGGCACATACTCAGACCAAACTTTTCTTCTCACGAGAACATTCCCTGAACAGGGAAATGGGCATACAGAGAGGTCAGGCAGCACTTCAGCACTAATCCCACTGACAATATATACAAGAATTCAACAAGACTGGTTTAATACAGGATTTTCCATTATCTTCAAATGCATCTCAATAAGCCAGAGAGGCACATGTCCATCCTCACAGTAAACCCTAATTCTGATCCCACTGTGCACAGCATGCTAACCCATTCTCTACCAAAACTTTCCTTCTCCAAAAGACTTGAATTACTCGGTTCCTTTTTAGGGCAGTTTCTCCTTATACCATCATCATGGGTGTCTAGAGAACACAAGGAACTTGAATTCTTGTGAATGCAGCCCAATAGTACCTCTCTGTAGTAATCTGCTTTCACCTAACAGATGGCCAAAACCTGGTTCAGCCAAACACTTGATCATTATATATACAAATTCAGGAAACTAAAGGAGGATTAACTGCTTACCTAATAATGCAGCCATTCTTCTTGGAAAGTCAGGTCTTCCCTCCTCTGTGAAACTAATTTTTATGCCAGGATTCTACTGTCCATCACATCATCACATGGATATTCTCCAGTTCTGTGCAGCTAGTGGAGGTTCCAGAGCCAGCCTCAACAGACACCAAGAGCCACTGGGGTCCACAGTTTAAGTTGCACCAGGAAGCACGGCAGAGTCCACAAGCAATCAGAACTCTGAGGTAATTTCTTTGTCCCCATAAATCTCTAATTATTCTCAGGTTACTAAATGTGCTTAGAAGGCAGCAGTGATCAAGTACACTACAAAGAAATTCTGCTTAGTAAAAGCATGTCATAGGGCACTATTCGGTAAGCACCGTGAGTGATTAGCTTTGTGTGTATGCCACAGCTAGAAAGCTCACAGTCACTTGCCCTCCTATTCACCAGCCCTCCCATGTTCCAAATACAGACTTCCTTCTCTGGTAGCAGCAACAGCAGCAGGACACAGCACAAGTGGACCAAAGTAGATGCTGTTTCTCATGCACAGCACAGCACAGACTGTGCATGGGACAGACACACACTGGCAGTAGGTGTTGGCTCATAGCAGACAGTCAGAAAAAACAGAACGGTTTTAAGTGTTTCCACAGAGACGCCCAACACAGTTTTTAAGTCTTACTGGTGGCATTTCTTTGCTTCTCTAACCTTTAAAGTAAAAGACTCTGCCTGCATTTTGCCCTAACAAGTAGAGTCCTACAGAAGTCTGCAGTGTCTTTGTACCCACAGAAAATATTTAGCAGTAGGGGCTAAAAGAGCAATTATTAATGCTTGCGGGAAGCATAGGCGCTGTTCCATACACTCAAGAGGTGTGCTGGGCTTTTTATTATGATGAGGATCTATGGCACAAAACTTCCTTCATCTGAATGTTCCTCAAAGCCTGTTATGTGAATACTGCTCCCGTGCTCCTGAAACAACGATATCCTGAGGAAAAGCAAAGTCAGCGCGCCACCTGCCGCTGCTTTTTAACAGGAAAAAGGTGCTGGATGCCAGTTTTTCTTCATCTTCTACTGAGCACTGAAGTACCCTGGGACTCACACCCAGCTGAGCTCTATTGGGTTTATTGCACCTGTATTTGGACACCAACACTCTCTAAATCTGTTTCCGGTGTTCACCAGAAATTGGTTAATGATTTGCACTGAATCCTTTAGCAACTTCAGTTCAAATCTCAATCACAGAAAATTTCTTCCAGCTCTCAATATTCAAAAGCAAAGAGCTGCAAGATACAGGGAGAATTTATTGGGCAAATATCACTATCTGATTGTCCTGTTCTTATATTCTTCCGTAGGAATCTGCTACTGACACTGACAAACACAAATGTTGTGCCATTTAGTCCATAAAAGTCCATTGTCCATAAAAGGAAGGCTTTCCTGTAACAACCTTAGCCTTATAACAGCACTAAAAAAAACCCCACCAAAACTAGAGGTAAGCCCTCAAAAATGCTCTGATATCTAAAAAAAAAAAAAAAAAAACAGCAATTGAGTAGTTAACAGATACTAAAACTACTATTTTGATTTTCCCTTTATATGTTAAACAGATCAAATAAAAAAACTATCAAACACACAAACAAGTATTTCATTCCCTAAATTTAAACAGAAACAAACTAAATTAAATAGCTCTCTGAATGTTTCCATGGAAAGTCTTACAGATTTCTTCAACTTTCTGTCTTAGACCTTAAGCCTCTAGAAGTGTTTTTTTTTTTTTTTCTCCAGTGAAGATGAACTGAGTTAATTAACNGTTTTTTTTTTTTTTCTCCAGTGAAGATGAACTGAGTTAATTAACTAAGGATAACATACTTAACTTGAACAGTTAAGGTGAATGTACATTAACGGGTTACTGAGCAGCATCACTTCTCCTAGGTATGAATGTGCTGAGTATCCATGCTTGGAGTTACAAGGAGCACACCTTGGGCACACAGCCCATGCACACACTGTGGTTTCTCCCCTGAACTAAGCAGAAAGTTTCACACTGAGATGCAATCTAGAGTACCAGGGTTACTGGGGACACAAAGTACAGCCTTTAAAGCAAGAATTCAGCAACTCCTGCTATTTGCAAGCAACAGATCTGGAAATATTCATGTCTTGTCCTTCCTCTATAGTTGAAGGAAATCCAGAATGAACAGGGAAGTAATAGGAGACCAGTCACAAGCTTACAGACCTTCCAAAAAAAAAAAAAAAAAAGCCAGAGCAGCATCTTGGTGGGATCATCATTGCAAACTGCCAGCAGAGACAAAAATGTGTACGTGGCCTTTCTACTTCCAAAGAGAACAACTTTATTTAACAACACAGCATTTAACCCATCAGTGTAAGTGATCTTACAGCACTCTTACATCTTCAGTTCAGGAGAATAAAAACAAGGACAGCTATCAGAGGGTCACCACCCTGATTCTGGTGAATTCAGTCATTGAAAGGACTAAAAATTTCATTGTGAGGTTGAATGATTTGATAGCAATCTGCAAAGGTCACAAGGCCATCTCTGCAGAGTCCCACCCCACTGAATCAATGTTGCACGAAGTTAAAATTAAAATGAAGGCAACATTTGAAAAACAGGGGCAAAAGCTAAGTGTGCTAAACCCAGGAAAATCCATCTCTGTTACAGGGAACTGAAAAATTTTGTCTGGGAGAAGAAAAACAAGGCTACTGCACTACTCAACACAAAGTCCCTGAAGCTTGGAAGAGACCAGAGGACTATCTTGAGAGATATTCAAATGTGTTGGAAAAGGGAGATAAACCACTCTGCCCAGTGAGAACATCCCAATAGCCTGGAGTCTCCCCATGGGCATTTCTGACACTGGAGAGATTTGATAATGCTAAAGCCCCGACTTTGACTCAGCATTGTACTGGTGAGGGATAGTTAATTCCTGTGGTTCATGACATCTGGAAGATTGCCTATCTACTGCTAGTGGTGAAAGCATAGACAATCTTTAAGGAAAAGATCTCTGCCGGCATCTTTCCCCTAGCAATAGCTAATGACACAGTGAAGTCATGCAGTAGTTTGGCTTCAGGGATAGGGGGCAAGGAGGGCAGAGCAGCTACTTTCATAGGATCATACATTTATTTATTTTCATTAGGACAGAAGTGAAACAGTTTCTCTCCCTGTCCCTCTGTGAATGTGTGTTACCCACAGTCATGTAAATGCAGCATCAGGCCGTATGTTAAGTGACATAGTGGTGTTAAGCAAGGTATAATTGCACGCTGGAGAAAACAGCAGTAACAAGGAAAGGATGCTACAATGTACACTGCAAAAGGGTGAATGTTGCTATTCCTCATACTGCTGTGTGTGGGGTCAAGCACACAGAGAAGCACTCTTTAACTGATAATGCAGGCTCTAGAATAGATTATTTTTGTGCCTCGGGTGTTACCATATTTTGTCACTGTCTTTCCTCTGCTGTGCTTTTTCTTTCTTATTTTGTATTATCCAGTATGTCACCAAAAGGCACTGCAGGGGATCATTTTATTTTTTTTAACAAATGGCTACTACCTTACTTTCTGGCAGTACTTTTTATGGTACAAGCAGGGCATAGAAGGACTGGACACAGAAAGTAAAAACGGGAGGATGGAGCTCTAGGAGGCGATCTCCAGTTGTAGAATACTTTTCCAGGAAGGAAGTATAGGGTATAGTTACTGGAGAGATACATATTTCTTGCTGAATTCCTTTATTTCAACAGAACATGGGTTTTCCAATCTAAACGCCACAACTCTCAGTTTGAAACTGGTTACTTTTTGGACTGTACTCATCTTCAGCATGTCCTATGTACAACCACTCCCATGACAGTGTTTCTTGGCCAATGGCAACTTTCAGAACAGATAAGATTTTATGTGTTTCACTGTCTAAATATCACACAGTTCTGGAACTGCAAACATTAGGCCTGCAACTAAGAATTCAGGAGTTAGGTCTGCAATTCTTTCATCTTCATCTCTAAAAATTAGTCTTTGCCCAAAACATTCTATGTAATCTCCTTCTTGCATTCATCATCAACTTGGACTTTGTTCAATTTGACTTTTCTCACATTTGCCAGATATGCTGTCTCTTAGCTTCCTAAACATTTTTGCTGATTTATCTCTCATACATTTCCTTTTTCACCACTTCAAAACTCCCATCCACTGGTTAATTCCTTGTACAAGAGTGACATCTCAGCTTTTAGGGGAGCTGCAAATCTCTGTCCCTGCCACAGATACCTACAAAATAAGGAAATCCTTATAACTCAAAATCTCTGATAATTCCACAGAGAATTCTGACACAGAAGTGTCATAAAAACCCATACACAGAATAGTATATAAAACCTCTGTCATAATCTTCCGTACAGTGGACTTGTCAGAACTGCTGTGCTATTATGGGAGACAACCTTGAATTAAAATAAGTATATCACACATTGAAGAGTAGTGTGTGAACAAATCAAAGCATCATCACCACAGCAACACCCCCATCCAGTCAGGAATACAACTAGAGATATTTCCCACCAATCATGAGGGAATGACACTGTGGAACAAACTATGAATCTGTAAAACAACAAACTGCAAAAAACTGGAGGAGGGCTAACTGACTGCTTCTCAACTCTTCTGATGCAAGATTTTGCAGTGGAGCTCCCACAACTGTGCCAGAAAATTTCAACATGTGAATATTCTCAGGTCATATGCTTTTAGCTCACAGATATTAAGGAGCTGATAGGTGCTAATTCAGTATTGCCACATGTTAAATGCATAGATGTTTACACCTTTGCAATTAGTGTTGTATTTGAAAGTATATAATTTGTGTGTGTAAACTTCTATTTCCAAAAAAACCCCAAATCTTAACTAAAGTGTTCAGATGGTCTGAGCCACTTGGACAAATTATACCAAGAGAACTATGGACTGCTGAGGAGATGGAATAGACAAAACCAGAAAGCAACAATCATGGATAGCTCCAGGATCAATAGATGGATGTTCTGGCTTTCTAGCTCTTGGCTGTCTCTTGCTGAATTGCCACCATTTTTCCACCCTTCATTCTTCATTCATTAGAGAATGATGATAAGCAAGAAGCAGCAGGAGCCTCAAGTTCAAGATTTGTATCAAATGTTCAGTATCAGAGATGAAAAGGTTGAGATCTCTCAGAACAATAACATTCAAAAAAATGTCTTTTCCAGTTGCTGATTCTGCTCCTGCTGCTCCCTGCTCCATGCAGCTTGTACTTCCTCTAAATGTTAAGAATGACAGGCAGGAGAAGCTGGGATGTGCCTTAAGAGCACATCCTGAAGCAGAAAATACAATGCTGACATGAAGTTCTGTAGTCAGATCAGATACAATCATGAAAGTTGCCCTGCACATCCCAGACATTTCTATTCCTTCTTGCCCTTTTATTACAACAGCTGTATTGCAACTTAAATGCACTGCATTATGTGTTGGGTGCAGTGCAGTCACACATCAAAGGAATGCAGAGGTGCTTAATTTCCATACCATCCCATGGAACAACACGAGGGGAAATTTCTGAGATGAAAAACAATCAATGCAGCAATTCTGTGAGAAGAACACTTCAGAAGGAGTCAAAGAGACAGTAAAGTCTATAATTAAGAACAGGATTTGAGATTGTCAGGACTGCTTTTTGCTTGCAACTATGCTTGGCCTCTTCCACCCTGACTGGCCAAAGATCTCAACAGAAATAAAATCTGATTGCTTTGCCAGCCACAGTAGGGCTTTGACAGAATTCTGAGATCTTTGTTGGGATTAGTGGAATAATTTAACAGGAGATCATGTTAGCAGGTAGAGAACAAAAAGCCATTTGCATTTCAGACTATGTGTACTGTCTGGCAATAGCAGAGGAAGAAAAATAAGCATGAAGATGCCTGAAACTACTTTGCAATGAGGAAGAAAAGCCCTGACAGAAAGTGGATGCAAGAGAGAAAGTGAAGGGAATAAGATTCTGAAAAAAGCATACAAAAGCATTTATTTCACTTCCAGGCTAAAGCAATATTGTTTAGTGAACACTACCAAATAGTTGATTTTTCTCATTTAAAGTTGTGGAATCAGTGAATCAGAATAATTCAGGTTGGAAGGGACCTTAAAAAGTCATTTCAATCTCCTGCTCAAAGCTAAATTCACTATGAGGCCAAACCATATTGCTCAGGGTTTTATCCAACTGGGTCCTGAAAATCTCCAAAAAAGAGGCATCCCACCTCTTTGGATACCTTTTCCATTGTTTGACTGTCCTCATGAGGAAAAATCTTTTCCTTGTATCCAGCCCAAACTTCCAGCTTCACTTTAGGTGCATTGCCTCTCACTCTCCACACCACACCACCAGGAGAGCCTGGCTCCATCTTTTTTACAAGCTCCTCAATAACCACTGTCAGGTTGCACTTGTCCTGCCCCAGGACCAATGCTTCAACTCCCTGAGTATTTTGACAGCTCTCTGCTGAATTTTCGCCATTTAGCTCTATTGTCCTTATATTTGAAGTATCCTAAGGTAGATGCAGATGTGTTCTGATAAATGCTGAATCCCTTAATCTCCTGGGTGTGCTGTTAATACAGCCCAGCAAAGTGCTGACAGTATTTGCTGCCAGGTCACACTGCTGGTTTATGTTCAGCTTTTTGCACCCCTCAGGCTCCCCACACTGTGCTCAACAGTCCTCCCCAGCCAGTTGGTCCCAGTCCATATCCCTGGGAAATCAAAAGTAAAGAGCAATGTAGGTCAGAGCTCTGGAGGTCATCCAGTCAAACTCATTCTCAGAGGCAGGGGGTAACCTCAAGCTTACATTAAGTGGCATCCATCATCTAAACCTGAGAATCACAAATTATATACATAAAACATTCCAGTCAGTTTTAAATTTTATTTCTTTAGAAGTCTTTACAGCACTATGATTATTATTCTTATTTTCCAAGCACATCATAACTAATAAAAGGTGGTACTGTAAAAAGATAAAGAGATGACAGCAGATGCAAAACATAATGGAAGAACTCAAAAATAATTCTTTGTAATGGCAAGGACAGGGAAAGTCAGGGATTTTAGTGAAACGTGTATTAGAATGAGTGCCAGACTCAGGCTCATTTTAACTGCATTGGGAAGCAAATGCAAATTTAAGCCAGCTTTTGAGCACAACTACAAATATAAGCAAAATCTTCAGAGCAGATATAAATGATGCCCTGGAAGGGACCTCAGCAACCATGATCATCCAGACTGCTCTGCCAGGCTCAGCCTAATTTCATGGTGAAACTGTTCATGCCTCCCAAAGCTCTGGAAAGACTATCTAAGACAGCCAGTACAACACGTAACTTCACAGGAGCAGGCTGTGAGACAGGCAGGAAAGGCAGAGATGAGCAGTCCCTGTCCCTACAGCAGAACTCAGCAGTGGGACCTTACAAAGCACTGAAGTTGTGCTCTCAATACCCATCACTGACCCCAACCTGTGCCCACCTTCCATCTTTGCCTTGACTGAGGAGGTGAGGGGCTGCCCCATTCACTTGCTCACACACCTTCTTACACTTTCTCCTGCAGAATCAGGGTTGCATTTCCCTCAGCAGGAAGTACAACAGACATTTCCAAGTGGTTTCTAGTACTGCAAAATATGATCTGCTAGCAAACATGCATGGAGGGCTGTGACTAGGAGCATAATTTAGCGTTGAAGTTCAGGATTCCCTATCATGCGTAGGCTTTTATCAGCCAGCTTGTTTATTCAGCAACATAAACTTAAGATAGATGTCTGATTTTAGATCATTTTCTATGTAAAGTTAATTAAATTTTTCAGTTGTTAGAACGGGAAAAAATCCTTTTACCAATCAGCTTTTTTTTATCTTTCATCTGAACTGCTTGGATAATACTGTAGTGCAGAAGGAAATTACATAGGAATCTGTGTATTTCTATATTATTATTATTATTATTATTGGTACTGTATATTTATGGTTAGTATTCTAAAAATTAGGATCTAATTGTAGCATACTGGCTCTGCAAAGAAGCTATAAAAGGACAGATACACAAGTTTTTCCCTATAAAAGAGTAATGTATCTGTTCATTGCCTTTTAAGTATCTTCTGTTCACGTTGCATTCGCCACTAAAAATAAATGAAAGAGAACATACACCACACAAAAGATCTGGCAATACTTATGTATCTGCTACCATCTGCTGACAAGCAGCATTACTGACTTTATCGTAGTCAGTCTAAAAAGAAGTAACTCCTATTTCCCTATAGGAAAGTTTCCACTTTGCTACAGTGGCTGGCAGTAAAAGCTCCATGAATTTTTAATTCAGCATGTTTTAGCCGTAGTAAGCAAATAATTTCTTATCCACCTATCTTGTCTTCATCACAGATTCACCACTGACCAGCATATTCCACTCACACAGCAGTGACTGCTCCCTGCATTCACTGAAGCCCTTCAGCTACTGCAGATAGTTTCTAAGTCAATTACCGAGCAACTACAAGAAACTCATTCCTCATTTACAAAACACAAAACCATTTAACTTATTATTAGCTGTAAGGCTGTCCAGACAAGTCACAGGATGGGTTATCTGGTCCAACCACCCTGCTCAAGCAGGGCCATCCTACAGCACACTGCACAGGATTCTGTCCAGATGGTTCTTGAATATCTCCAGTGAAGGAGACTCCACAACCTCTCTGACCAATCCGTTCCAGTGCTCGGTCACCCCCACAATAAAGTTCTTCCTCATGTTCAGGTGGAATTTCCTGTGCATCAGTTTCTGCCCATTGCCTCCTGTCCTACTGCTTGGCACCAGCAAGAAGAGCCTGGAAACATTGTCTGACATCTCCCTTCAGATACTGACAGACACTGATGGTACTCTCAGACACTCTCAGAGGTGTCATCTCTTCTGGAAGCTGAAAGGCCCAGCTCCCTCAGCCTTTCCTCATAAAAGAGATGTTCCAGTCCCTTAACCATCTTTGTAGCCCCTCTCGGACCTGCTCCAGATGCTCCACATCTCTCTTGTCCTGAGGAGCCCAGAACTGGACACAGCACTCCAGATGTGCCACACCAGGGCTGAGTAGAAGGGCAGGATCACCTCCCTTGGCCTGCTGGCAAAGCTCTTCCCAATGCTCCCCAGGATACCTTTGGCCTTCTTGGCCACATGGACACACTGCTGGCTCATGGGCAGCTTGTTGTCCACCAGGACCCCCAGGTCCCTCTCCATGGAGCTGCTTCCCAGATGACCATACCCCAGCCTGTGCTTGTGCACGGGGTTATTCCAGTCTTGTTTTCCAATCAAAAGTGTAGAATAAAAATATCTTTTCTCTCCTAGTCTTAATTTTAAGACAATAATGTTAGTAGAAATGACCACCTTTCTATCACCTTACTTAATTTTACAACACTTCAAGTGAAAGCTTTAATTAGCCTCCAGGTATTATTTTTGTTGAGAAAAGACTAGTAAAAACCTAAAGGGACAAAAAAAAAATTATAAAAGCCTTGGTTTCAGGTATCTCACACTAAATTGCAGAAGTGTGACAGTGAAGAGAGACCAGGTCACAGAGACAACCTGTGTCTGGCTATATGGCAAACTAAATTAAAAGAGTATTTGTAAAATTACTTATACATGCACTTCAAAACACTTTGAAAAAGAAAAAAAGGAAGCCAAAACTTCACATCTGATAAGACAGAAATGTCAGAAAAAAATATTTTAATGCAAGCTGAATGTGGAGGTATATATTAAAGTATTGTTTGTTCAGCAAATCTAATCCTTTTGATTAGAGTTGGTTTAGTTGTTAGGGTTCTGAGTTTGATATGTTCTTTAAGGTAAGCCTTAAGAGTGATTGGTTCTTCCAGACCTAAATACATTTAGCAAATGGAGTTAATAAATTAAGATGTTTAACCTGTGTCTTATTCCCTTTCCACTGTAATATTTTAATTTGTTTCAACTTCCAAAGTTAAAAAAAAGAGTCTTTGAGCTCTGCTGTGGCGGTGAGAGCAGGAGGAAGCCTCGCTGCCCCTCGAGGTGGGCGGGGGTCACTGCTGGAGAGAAGGAGTGGTTTTCATTTGACTCAAGCTCCTGCCAGGCGAGCTCAACTGTTTGTTTTTAAACAACTCCCAGCTGGGCCTAAAGCTCTTTTTTTTCTTGCACTTCCATCGCTAAAGCCAACCCTGGGTGCTGCTGAGAGGACACCAAAAGCCAACACCAGTGCTGGGCCACGGAGCCAAAGTGCCGAAGGCAGCAGGACCCCACAGACCAGAGGTGACACTGGTGGCCTCTCGACGTCAAACGCTGAAAACGCGACCAGAGGTTCTTCCCCGTTTCAAAAAGCCAGGGCTGCTTCTGTCAGCCACCCTCAGCAGAAGAAGCCACGGAGTACGCGGAGCCACCCCAGCCACGGGCCCAATTTGCAATCCCTTCGCCTCGGGGAACGCGGAGCCACCGCAGAGCTCGCTGCGCCNGGCGCGCTCCTTGCCGAGCCTGGCGCGGGGGGTGCGGGGCGCGGTCCGTGAGCGAGACCGGCCGCGTTCGGTGCGGGAGGAGCGGCGGTCGCCGTGGCCGCCCGGCGCCGCCCGTTCCCCGCCGCTGCCTGACCCGCTTTCCCTCTGCCCGCAGAGCACGGACTGGTCCGAGCCTTGGCTGCTGGGGCTGGCGGCCTTCCACCTGCTCTGCTTCCTCCTGACGTGCGCGTCCCTGCAGCACCGCCGGGTGCAGGTCGGGCACTTCCTGTGCATGGGTGAGTGCACGGGCACGCCGTGAGGTGCCGGGCACCAGGGCAGTGCCTGCAAGTTCGTATGTCTCTGCTAGCAGTGCGTGTGTCTGTCGGCGATAATTGCCGTAGAACCTGCTATGGCCTATAAATATGTATTTGTTATATTTCCAAGAAAGTATGCGAAGTAGTGACTTTAAACTCTGGTCTTAGTGAGGCTCTGAGATGAGTGAGGTTTCATGCATGGTCACAGCTTCCCAATGAAGTGCTGCTGTCCCGGAGAAGCAGAAGAGAAATCGACTGAGAGCCAGCAGTTGCTTTCTTCTCTGCCTTGTTCTAATGCTGAATATGGTTAGCTTTAGTTTTTGAAGCAAGTTCACCAAATGCCCCACTGACAGCTGAGATAATGGCATGGGGAAGAGCAAGACTGGCTTGTACATTGCGGTAACAACTTGTGTTGTCTCAGGGTTTATCAGCCTGAGACTCCACAGGGACCTTGCCTAGGCAAAGCAGTCATGGCTGACTGGCAGAACATACACTAGCTTTGGATTAGATGGATGTATTACAAGCAGTTTACTTTTAAAGCAATATCGAATCTAATAATTTTTTTGTTGTATAGCAGGCTTAGTGTACTGCGCTGAATATATCAATGAATTAGCAGCCATGAATTGGAGGTAAATGTTTTTGCTTTCATTTTTGAATAAAATTATACAACATAGCTTATAAGAAATAACAATTATCAATAGCATAATTTACTACTTAAAATCTGTTTATACAGTTGCTTGTAAACTAACTGGTCAAAGAACTGAGAGAAATGCAGAGTGCTGTGGTTAAGAGAAAAAGCACGTGAACTTTGGGCTTTGTTTTTGTTGGGTTTTCTTTGGTATTAATGTTTAATAGCTGAAGTTAAAACCCACTTCTCAAAAATCCCACTGCTTTATATGCTTACTTATATGTATAAAAAGCATTAACATTTGTCTGTTTTACTAAACTTGTATACCAGAATCAAACTAATGGTTTATTTTGATGAGCATTAAATTAATCTTTGCCTGATATGAGTGGCAGTTACGTGTTTAACACCTTTTATGCTGGCATCTAATTGTAGTCTTTATGTTTCCCTTCAGGCATATATGACCTAATTAGAGCTTTGCTACATTTATTATATTTGTTATCTTTTCTAATATAAGAAAGCAAAATACCTAGAAAAGTCATTTCAGATGCTTCAGAATAAGCATGGTTTGTGATGCACTCTTGTGATGTGCTCTTGCAGTCATGTTAGTAAGTTTTTGCACAGTAAAACCGTAAAGAAGAGAAAGATATTAATATTCATAACTGATGAGGTACCGACTGCCTCTTTTTTCTGACTTAATACAGTAGAATGCTGGCCTGTGCTTGGTGATCCCAAGACGTGGGATGATGTGTACAATGCCCATGTTGAATAGTAGCTGGGAAAGTTGAACGTGTGAACTACACTAAATAAAGCTTCATCTTTCATTTTCATTGTATTTCTTTCAGGCTCTTTTCTAAATACCAATACTTTGATTCAAGAGGAATGTTTATTTCACTTGTATTTTCAGCACCGCTGCTGGTGAATACTATTATAATTGTGGTATGTATGTGTTCATTCACGTAGCTGCTTTCATTAAATGGATAAGGAAAGGTATATGGATTTGTTGAATTTAATAATTTACTTACTTTTCAGGTCTCCTGGGTTTACAGAACTTTGAATGTAATGACTGAACTAAAGATGCTACAGCAGAGAAGGAAAGCAGAGAAAGAGAAAAAGAAGTGAAAGCGCCAAACAGTATTTTTCTTTATTCAGTTGTAATAATGCCTATCTGGGTAATCAGTTCTGTATGGGTATGCAGAAACAGAAGTATTTTTGTGCCCAATATCAAGAGGACTTTGTGGCTGTGGACATTGAGATGAAAACAGGTATCTACAATACATCTGAATTTGCTGTGAAGTTATGAAACTCAATCTTAACAAGTCTTTGTGTTCTTCAGTGTAAGATAGTTTTCCACCATGACCAAGGCTGTTACTCTTGATGAGAAACAATCTTCCAATTTCCATTTGCCTGTGTATTTTCTAGCTATGTCTCTACTCTGTGCTTATCAAGTATCAATTCTTTTGCTGCTTAAGCCAATTGGAGCTGTGTTATGAATTACAGTAAATTAGAGATTTTATTCAGAATAACTCAGGAATCCGTACTTCTGTGAAGCATTTCACTTCTTTATAAATCAAGTTTCATACTTCCTGTGTGTATTGTTTGCCAGTGGCATTTTATAAATAAAACTATCCACTCACTGTATCTTAAATTGAGTTAATTTGTATTCATTTTTAATCAGACTTTTTTCCTTCTTTTTTTTCTCATAAAAATTCCCAGTTTGGCAAATTTCCCAGTTTAATTTGTGTAAATAATTTGAAATTATCTGTGTATTTTAATTTACACTTAGTGGTTTTAAGGCCTCTAGATAAATATATCTTTTTAAAATTGGATGAAAATTTAATAGGTTTATGCTTCTTTGTAGAACAGAAAGGAAGGGACGAAATTTAGTAATGTTCTATGTAATTTTGTTCCCTTTTTAATGCTTTTTTAAATAAATAACTGAAAATTAAAATAGGTAAAAATGAAGAAGGCTTAAGTTTCACTTCAAGTAGCCTGTTTTCATTAAATTAAGGTAATTTGAGGAGGGATGTGAGCACAGTGGAGGCTGTCCATATTTAGTAAAAAGTTATGTCTTTGTGTGGAGATGTACAGTTCTGTCTAATATAGGTGTCATTTAAGACATAGGAAAGATGATGTACAAAACTGATCTTAGACTAATGTGAAGAACATTTGCGTACAAAATTGCTGAACACTGGTAAATTTATAAGTTAAGGAAGTATTGTGAAAGTAATTTTAATCACTTGAATAGTCTTCACCAGAGAGGAGATGTGGACTTCAGGGAGAGAGCAGATGCCTATCATACACAGTTTGCAAGTCTCCTAAGTAGGGAGAAAGTGGAACTCCTGCTGGAAGGGCAGTGAAGTGTTAGTGTTGGATCCATTTCTTTACCTTTTCCATGCCTCTTTGGCATTCCTCTACCTACTCATTGCTCCATCCAGAACTACTGACAGCTAGACTGTTTTATATTAGCAAACTAAATACTCACAGGTTTGTGTGTTGTCCCATTCTCATATTTTGCTGTGACTCTTGGTGCATGTTGGGTGATGTCAACTGTACAGAGAAATCTTAAGTGGTCTGGTAGATAATGTGTGCCTTTTGGGAAGGAGTGAAGAGAATCTGCCCAAATGACTGCCAGGTGGGCTGTGGCAGCTGTCAACAGGACAGAAAACCAGACCTTTTTGATTTCATATACATTGGATGTTTTCCTGCCCGGCTGGTTTATAGAAGTTCAGCCTTGCTCATACAATTTGATGGGGAGAGGTGCATTTTTCACACATGGCCTTAAGCATGAGCACTCAAATGTTGTGCTCCTGACTTTCCCATTGGTAACTGTTCTGCAGCAATATCAGTGCTCAGTTGTTTTAGTGTCACAGGCTTAAAGCTGTAATACTTCAAATGGAGATACCACCTGGTATCAAGTAACTTTCAGCCTCACAGTGTGAAGTGTATGAATTGGATTCACAGTAAGTGAGGAGGTTCAGAGCAGCTGAGCAACAAACCAAGTGGAAAACAGTGTGCCTTATTCAGTACACCCAAGGCAAACTTTCTCCCAATAGTTTGGTATTTTGTCTGTCTTGTGTGCAAAGTTGGGAAAAAGAGGGATAACATTTGGTTTAGAAAGCATGATGGCCTTTTTTTTTTGTTTTCTAAAAGTATTGCTGTGTGAAAATACAAGCAGCTCCAATCAAAAATTGTATCAGTATTTTTTTGAAGGATGAGCAACTCAAAACTGTGAGTTTAAAGCCTTCCCTGACTCCTGAAACTACAATAAGTAAATCTAACAGTTATATGAGATGAATTTTCATAAACACAAAAATGTTTCCATATATCCCAATGTCCCATGGGTTGAAAGGGACCTTGAAGATCATTTTGTTCTGACCCCCCCAGCCATGGTCAGGGATTCTACCCACTAGACTGGGTGGCCCGATCCTACCTGGCCTTGAACACTTAGAGGGAGTGGCATCCACAGCTTCTCTGGACAACCAGGGCTCACCATTTTCTGAGCGAAGACTTTCCTCCTAACAACTAATCTAAACCTGCCCTCTTTCAGTTGAAAGCTGGTCCCCTTCCTCCTATCATTACATGTTCTTACAGAAAGTTGCTCTCCCTCTTTCTTGTAAGCACCCTTTCAGTACTGAAAAGTTGCAACACAGTCTGCCTGGAGCTTGTTCCAGGCTGAACATCTCTGGATGACACTCCTTCCTTCTTTTGTGTCATCTGCACCCCTCAGATTTCTGTCATTAATAAAGACGTTAAAGGACACCAATGCCAAGACAAGGGCCCTGAGGGACACCATTTGTCACTGGTTTCCACTTGGACTTAAGCAACTGACTACAATCTTCTGCCTGTGTCCATCCAGGTGGTTTCTTTATCTACAGAATAGTCCACACTTCAAATCCACATCTCTCCAGTTCAGTGATGAGGATGTGTGGGACTGTGTCACAGACCTTGCAGAAGTCTCAGTAGATGACATCTGTTGGTTTTCTCCTGTTGATTGTTGCAGTCACTCCATCACAGAAGGCCACCAGGTGGATCAGACTGGATTTGCCCTTAGTTTGCATTTTTGACTGTCTTAGATGACCTCCTTGTCTTGCATGGGCATGTGTGTTTGTCAGAAAAACTTTCCCTTTTTCTACATTTCAGAAAGATTCAACTTTATCTGTGTTCTCCTCTAGCTAAACTTGCCTAAGAAACGTTTAAGAGTGGAGTTGTTTGTTGGCTTGCTTTGGTTTGATTTTTTTTAAAGTAGGTACCATAAACCATGAGAGAAACCCTCAGTAACTGAAGCGTGACTTTTTTTCATCATGAGTCTGGATTTATGAAGCAGTAGTGCGATAACATTAAGCATGGGCCTACTTGCTGACAAACCAAAATAATTAGATCATTAATTTAGAGGCTGTTTTCCTGCTTAGAATTTGTATGAGTAAGTGAAGGAGAGCAAAATGTTTAACATTGGTGGTATATCTTTGCTTTTAATTGGGAAACCTGAATTTAGGTTGCTTGTGAAAGAGGCAGTTTATTTCATTTTCAGAGAACGTGCATACAGAAAAGCTGGTAGCTGCTCAGCTGGGTCCTTTGGAGAGTGAGACAAGACAGAGGTGATTGGTTGCTGGTCTGTGCATCTTGAAGACAGTGACTCAAATCTTCAGCCCGCCTTAATGTGTCTTTTCATGACAGCATATGGTGTCAGCTTCGTGGAAAAACGTTACAGGGGAGAAAGTAATATTCACCTGGCAACTTTATCAGAGTAGAAGGTGGTTTTGTTGCAATGTGAAATAATGATAATCTGTGAAAAGAGAGATTATCAGAAATTAATGGGCAAATTTGCTGGAGTTTGAGGTTGGCCTTGTTTCCTACGAAGCAGTAATAACTGAGGTGAGATGAGTTTCCAAAAATGAGAACCTAGAATGCTTTCTTGCCATACCCACTGAAATACCATATTCCTAACATGGGATGTATTTTCACCTCTTTTTGATCCAATGAATCTTGTGATTCTAGACAAAATGGAACAGATGCAATAAGGGATTTTAAATGTCTCTTCTTCAGCAGTATTCCCTAGTTTAGTAGCTACATTGATCTCCATCTGGAATAAAAAAAACCACCTGTCTCTGAAATGCACAGAAGGACAGTGAATTGAGGTCTTCTACACCCTTGAGTGTATTCTAAAGAGGACTTTGAAGGACAGTCTTAGTGCTTTTTTAACGGCTGGATCTTGAAAGGAGGGATGCACTCTAGAAAAGCTGTGTTTGAGTTAGATGGTGATCTGCTGTGGCTGTGTAATCCTAAGTGGAGGAAGAGTTTACAAAGAGTTGCTTTGTGGGTATTGAGAATCATAAGCTCAGATCTTGAACTCCATTTTTACAGGAACTGAGATTTTCAGGAAAAAGAGGAGTGGTGATTCTTTGAACAAGATAGAAAAGAATTCAGCTGTAGAGTAGGATATGTTCTATTTTTTCAAATACAGCTAAACATTATTGCTTACTTTTATTGTAAGCTTCATTAAACCTTCTGGATGCAATCCTGTAGAATGTGCTCTAGGATGTCCCTGCTCGAGCAAAGAGGTTGGACAAGGTGACCCACTGTGGTCCGTTCCAGTGTGACCTATTCTGTGAGTCTAATTTTTCACTTCAGGTGAACACACCATTTTCATAATTAATGGATCAAAGTATGGGTTTTTTGCTTAGGGAACAGAAAAACTATGTCTATTTTTCTATTTAATTATTTTTAATATTTTAAATCTTTTTATTTAAATATCTTAAAATATGTTTTAAATATTTTAATGTGTTTCAACTAAATACAAGTATTGATGTTTTTCTGTCCTTTGGAAAAGAGATCAGTGCAGGTAACCAAGCTCACCACTGGATGTCACTATCTCACATGTGAAAGCTGACTCAAAGTTTTCCCTTTTAAACGGTTCTGTAGAGCTTTTCCCCGTAGCTTCATAAATTCTGCAGCATTTTGGAATGACCAGGAAGCCTTGGACTGTAGCCTCTGAAAGCATGAACTGTTACCTGAGCCCAAGGTACATCTTGAGTCACTTTCAGGCGTTTATTGACACTCCTGCTTTTTACATTAAAAAGTAGCAGTGATGAGGTACATAAATACTTCCAGAGTCAGGAAGTATGTATGTGTTTTAAAATTTCTTAATGCAGCAAGGGAATAAATACTCTGTTTGCTCATACCTACATTTCATGAGGAGGATCCTGTCTTCAACCAATTAAAAAGTAATATAACAATGAAAAATAATTGCATTATTGTATGAGCAATATGCATGAAAGTTTACTGAAGCAGTCTAGCTCAAAACCGATGGAGCTTGTGTATGTCCTCTGTTTCTTTGTGATTTACCATTGCATAATGCAGCATTACCACATCTGTCCTTGTTACGTGACAGCTGGCAGTCACTTAAAGTCATGACTGAGGTTCTCAGAAGTCACTTCAGACTTTCTCCACTGCCTGGCAAGCAATGCTTTGGAGTGTTCAGAGGCTTTATGACTTCATTTGAGAAGGTCTCTGTGCAGTGTTCTCCACTTGATGTTCTCCTTTGTGTACCAGGTTTTGAGCCTGGTTTTATTTACCTTTGGAATTGATCTGAGTTCCATTTTCCACACACCACCTCTTTGAAAAATAAAGACTTACAGTTTGAATGGACTTTGTCCCACTTCCCATGAGTTACATGCCTTTACATTCACATAAAAACTCTTAAAAGATAAGGCAATTGTAATGCAACATGCTTGAGAAATGCCAGCCTCATAAATCAAAACTGATGTGTTTTGTGGACCTCTGTTTTATAATCTATCTTCTTCAAACTAGTTCCTCCAAACTGTGGCCATACTTACACCACTGTTTTGCTCTAATACCAGAACAGTGTTGTACTGAATAGAAAATATCTCAGAGGACTCAAAAGGAAGGCCTCTATATTTCCTGTATTTGTGTTTATTTTTATGTATGAATATGAACTGTATATGTTTCTCATATAGTTTTAGAGGCGTAATGATGCCAGGAAAGGAGCTGTGACTGGTAATATGTTACACTGCTACAAGCACTGATTTTAAGTGGCCCCACTGAAAACATGGTCCTGTTTTCTTTGGCACTGTCTAAGGCTAGAGCCAGTTGAAACTTTCAGGGCGGGATCAAATATGTTTCCTCTTTCATCTGAAAACATTGTAATAATTAACAAGGCATTCAGCAGAACTGATTAAAACAAGGCACTTGCCTTAAAATGGACAAGTTCCAAGTGTCGTTTGCAATAGACTTGTTAATCCAGCCCTGAATCAAAGGAATACAGTCTTGTGTACCTTTCTTCCTTTCTGTTCCATCAACAAGAGTTTGCATAGTGACTCAGGGGGAGGCAGAATGAGATTCAGCTGGACAAAGAGGCATGTAGGGTAGGACTGTTCACTGAAATCACACTCATCTGTCAGTATTAGAACTGTGCAGTAAACACACCTGAGCAGTTTCAATCAGCAGAGGAGGATGTGAAGTTTTTCATATAATCAGAACCAATACACCTTGATCTTAAAGAAAACTACACTTGGAAGGGTTTTAATATGGTAGGATCTACAAGACATGAGCCATTTAGGTCTGTAACTGTAAGAGTAATGTCTCTGATAAAATATTCATCACCTTAACTTAGGGATCAGTGAGTGTAATGAGCTTCCTATAGCCATCCTGGAGACAATGTGATTTTTAAGGTCTGTCCTCAAGCAAAATCAGCACAAAAATCAGGAAGCTGATGTTCTAAACAAATAACATGGAAGCTTTTGGATCTTTACTACAAACTATTTTCTATCAGAATCCACGGAACTATAAGTTTTGGTTGTTTCAATACCCTCGATCCACAGCAGTGTTGAAAAATGGGCATAGAAACAGATTTAATGGCTTTACTTAAAGGTGTTGGATTTCTACCTTAATTGACAGTGAGAACTTTTATAAGTAATCACAGGCTGTTTTTTTAAGTCCTAGAATCAACATAAACAAAACAGTTCAATTTTATCTTTTTTGTAGTTTCCATGTCCCTAAGTCCTAAATTACACTATTAATTCTACAGTAATTACCAAAAAGTGGGACACAATATCCATCTAATTAAAAGGAGCTAATTTATAAAAAAGGCTTATGAGACTGATTTCTTTCTAGAAAATTGCTTTATTGATTTTTACCATCAAAAATTCAAATAGAAGAGTAAATAGTGTGTATACAAGTTTTCTGCTTCCTCCATGTTGTAGGAAGAACAAATGTAAAATGCAAATTTAGCTGACTGGATTTATATGGGAGCAGCCAATGATAATAATAATGGTATATGATTTCCATGTAATTCTCTTTGAAGTAGAAGTAAAAACATTTCAAAATATTATTAAATAGATGTCCTTCAGAAAGTGAGTTGTCCGTAACTTTGATACTTACAAAAAAACCCTTGAAAATGTACAGAAAACATAGTTTTAATTTGAATGAAATATACTGAAGATACTAATTTATACGTTTATGTCAAAAATTAAGTTCTTCTCCAAGCTCTGAAGAAACTCACAGAATACCAGATTATTCTGAGCTGGAAGAGACCCACAAGGATCATCAAGTCCACTGGAATTTTGTAGAATTATAGAATGTTTGGATTGGAAGAGTTCTTTGAAGATCACCTAATTCCAACCCCACTGCCATACAGGATGCCCAGGGATGCCACCCACTAGAACAGGTTACTCAGACCACCATCCAAACTGGCCTTGGAAACTTCCACAGCTTCTCTGGAAAACCTGATCCACTGTCTTACCATCCTCAAAGTGGAGGATTTCTTCCTAATGTCTAATGTAAACCTACTCTCTTTCAGTTTGAAGTCATTCTGCCTTGTCCTGTCACTACAGGCCCTTGTCAAGGGTCTCTCTCCAGGTCTCTGGAAGGTACTGGAAGGTGCTCTAAGGTCTGCCCAGAATCTTCCCTTCTCCAGGCTGAACAACCACAAGTCTCTAAGCCTGCTTTCAATTTATGACTTTCAAGACTTCAACATTAATAGAAATCATCCAAAAAGACACACAGTCTTAAGTGGAGTGAAATACATTGGAGTATTTCAGATTGTTTTTTGTTGTATGAATTTCAAATCGTATCAATGTATTTATAAAGTGAAATTCAGTAAAATTAATGCACTTAAAGACAACTTGTCATGTTTTCAATCATGATCAAGAAATATATATGCAGAGTAAGATAAAATTACAGGGAAGAAAAGGATATTATTATCACATTTTTGACTGACTGCTTCTTTAATTCTCGTGTATGTTAATATATATCAATAATGAAAAATTCCAGCCTGCTATAGCTCAGAAATGTCACCAAAAATCCTTTCAATTGAAAAATTGAGACCTTGTCCTCTCAAATAAAAGCAACCTTATTTTAAAAGTCTAGCTGAATCTTCACACAAAATATTGAATGAAAATGCTGAATGTGTGCTAATTGCATTAAATTTAATATTCTATTATGATTATTACTACTATTTATTTTGCCTAGCAAATGATAGGTTAAAATATCAGGATATCATACTCAATTAAACAACACCAAAGCCTTCTGGCTTGCTTGTATGTATGCTCACTAGGTAGAGGCATATTAATTCAATTCCAATTTGCAACAATCATTGTCATTCAATATTATTATCTTTTATCATTACTGTAGAAGATACCCTTTTAGAGTGCTCATCTTATTTAAATTTAACCCAGTAACGTGATGTACTGTAGCTGTATTAAGTCATCAAAATAAAAAGTTCAAGTAGAGAATATACATAATTGTTTCAATTAAGTACATAACTGGCCATATTATATCTTGGCTAGAAAGTGATGTGTTTGCTTTGTAACCCTTAGAGGGCTCCATTGCCGTGTAGGACTGGGAAATAGACTAATTTTGTCATCTTAACATATTCTGACATCTACTGTAATTTAATTTAGGCTTTATATTAACTCTGTTTACGTGGGTTTAATTGTGTACAGGACCTTCCAAGCTGGTTAAAAGGTCTGATGATGTAGATTTAAGATTGTGAGATGAAGGAGAACACCTACAATGCTGTTACGTGCAGTTTTACTGGAATTATTATCAAAAATGTGAGAAAATTCTCAGTTCCCAAATTTCAAAAACATGAGAACTCATCTAAAGGCAAACAACTGAAGCATGACTTAATAATTTCTTACGATTTTCTGAATGCTTCACTGTCCATTCAGAATGTCTGTGTGTAAATTACAGCATTGCAGTAATTATTTTTTATACAGGTTGAGGCAGGTTGCCTCCAAAAAACAAATCTCTTATGGGGGAAGAAGTATGAGAGTACTTCCTTTTTTTCTTTACAGGGAATTCAGGTGTGGCTCTGCTTCTTTCTAGAGGTACAAAACTGGCTAAAACTAATGACAGCTCTAGCAAAGGCCTGGTGCCACAAATAAGAAGTGTTTGGTGTGAAAGAGGAAAGAGCTTGGATGTGGTAATAGTGAATTTTCATCTACTTTTCTGCTTCCTAGAAGATGCTCTTTTAAAGGCCAAAGTGAGGGCTACCACAGTAACTGAGACATAAGAGGCCTTGAAGGACAATTGCAGCTTCACAGACTGTTCCTGTAGGATGCTGTGCACAGCAAATGGGAAAAGGGTTTGAAATGGAACCCCTGTACAGAAACAAATCTGGCATGTATAGAAACAGATCTGGGGAAAATGGAGCATTGACGTTAAATGTGCTTTTGTTTATTTTTTTAATCAAATATTTGGAAGGAAATGTTAAGAAAACCAAACCAATAAGCAGAGGAAAAAATACATGGAAGATAAAAGCACATGATAAGGTGAAAGTTTTTGTGGTAAGTGGTGGATATGGGGGAGCAGCCATCTGGGACAAGGAAAGGAGAAGACAGCTGTCTGAAGGAAAATAGAAATGGACAGTAAAGTAAAAAGGAGTGTTTCCTACAGGCTGTCAGCTCTCTCTGGGAAAATCCTCCACAAGAGCTGTTGTGCGAGGGACCCCAATTATGTTGTGCATGTAATCTGGAAATTCTTCTAAACCCATCAGATCATGACAATGAAAACTCTTTTTCAGAAATAGAAAGCAAACACTTAATAAATTGGTCAGTGCTGAGAGTTAAAAGCCATTAAACCTCATGCACTGCCTCCAGCACTCCGCTGCAGAGGGACACTGACCACAAGATATTACTCCTTGTTCCTTTACTCTTTGGATTAGGGTGTATTTTGACTTTGCAAGTCAAAATGCTTCCCTCAGCTCGTTGCATCTAGAGCGTGGAGACATTAGCCATGACCATCTTAGCATGCAAATCTGGCACCCTTGTCTTTGCCAGGATCAATATGTTGCTGTGCATTTTCACATTCACCTGATTTGAGCTCAGCAGAGTGAAACCTCTGCCGTCATGGTCTCTTCCTCAATTGCCTTTCCCTTGCCATAGGAATGGGAAGTCCTGTCTCCCTTCCCCTAGAAGGACCTAATGGGTTTCTTTAAACAAGCCATACTCTCATTGCTACAGGAGTCAGCATCAGGAGACTACTTCAGAAGGCCTCAGGCTGACCCTGTATCCTGGAGAATGCCAAATGATCTCCCTACAGAAAAAGGAGAAACTGCACCTTGCTAATATTCTCCCATAGTCTTGGTGATAATGGAATCTATAAACAAAAAAGTATTTATGTATTTTATTTATGTGTTTATGAATATTAATGTTTATTCTTGAAGGTGTTCATTTTCCCAGAGAAGAGAAAAAGAAAATAGGTATCCTGGGAAGAATGGGATGTTAAGGGTACAAAACCAAAATTGTATGCCATCTTAATTAAAAGTATTTGTCTAATACTCATAAAACTCCTATCTAAAATACAAAAATAAGGTTTTAAAATTTAAATGAATGAATGACTGTAGTGCTAGTAGGGATAGAATAGTTTAAGATGAAAAATATATATGGGATGTATTAAAGTTCCAGCAAATTTAAAAGAAATAGACAGGAAGGAAGGAAAATTATTGCATGAATCATACTCCCTTGGGTAACAGTGTCAGCAGACTTGAAATCATCATGTTGCACAGGACAAACAGATGAGCAAATTGATGAGTAACTGACAAAAACTTTTTTTTTTCCTGAACACTGAACTGGCAAACAGCTCTTTTTATATAATAAAGATGCGAGGTAATCACTAACATCTCTCTGAAAGTCAGAGCTATAAAGAAGGATATAAAGGAGCAGATGCTGTGTTATGATAATGCCCTAACAAACGGCTGCAGTAGCAGCCATGCTACTGCAAAATGCTTCTTCACAGACCTATTTAATCACAGGGGATAGACTTTGTCCTTACTATTTTAATTCAGGTATTTATGGCATGGTTTAGCCCATTAGGCTTGTTTCAGTTTGTATACCCTGTGGCTCAAATTTCTTAACCAGAGGATTTGAATTTAGGCTGATATCTTGGTGGGCCCAGACTTGTTCCTCTGTTGGGCAGTTTGAGAGCCAGCACGTAAGCAGTTTGGATAATCAAGGTGTATAGACAGGCCTTAGCCTGACAGTACAGACCAGTATTTTTTAAAACTCTCTGAAATTTTCTTTTGTTAGTATCTGTCTCAGTGTGATCTCTCAATTTAATGTTTTTTAGTTCTTTCTTGGTTATGCAGGGAGGCAATGGATCCAATGTATTTCACTCTGCAAGTTTATATTGATTGCCCCTACATTAAAGTGATGCCAGTAATTCCCTTCCTCAAGCAGCACTTCAGTTAACCCTGGAAAGTCCCTGCACAGAACTAGCAGTAAGTTATTACAACATATAACAATAAGAAAATAGTAATACTAAGATGAAAAAAATAACTGTATACAGAAATAATTTGCCAAAGCATTAGCACAGAGATACCTACAAGGAACAAGATGGACAGCAAGGAGCCACAGAAGACAGTAGAGACTAGAGGGGAGCCAGTGGGAATGCTCCCTTTTTTCCTCTCACTTTTCTGAAAACTCCATATTTTCCTCTCAAATCATATTTACATTTTGAAACTACTGATAAGCACTATAGCAAGATTTCAAGACATGTCATGTCTCCTAAACATTGTACATTATGCAATTTATAGTGATGATTTCCCAAACTGTAGTTTAAGAACAAAAGATAAAATGTTTCCAAAAAGTGTGTGAGAGCAGCTGTAGCCTCTCCGCAATGCTCTTAGTGCTCGGGACGGAAATACAAATGGTAAGGTATGGGGAAGATAGAAAAAAAATCTCATCCATGTGGCTAATATTCCAAATGAAAAAAAAAAATTACAACATGACAATTGGTAACAAAATTAGACCTCCTTTGGCTACAAGGGAGGGCCACAAAAATGATCTGAGGGTTGAAGCACCTCTGTAATGGCCCTGCCCACTCAGTGGTATTAGGGGAAGATCATTTGCTATACTCTGAGAAGGGCAAGGAGAAGCAACAAAAATTCTCAGGAGCTCCAGTAACAAATCAGTCATTAACCCACAGAGGGTTAATAGGGTTAATATCTTTTTATCCATTAGCCCTTTCTGAGGGTCGGCTTGACTTTCTTACAGTGAAAACCTTTTAACAGGTCTGGCTTACACAAAAAACCTTTTACCAGGTCTGAGGTGCTCAGGTCATCTGAGAGGAGAAAGATTTTAGCAGTGGGGAGCAGTAGAGATCAGGTGTATCCCAGGTTGCCATGATCTTCTTCTGGAGATTTTGGATTTGACCAAAAATCAGTTCTCCTTTGTCTGGCACTCTGGCTGTTGTCCCCATAGCAAAACCTCTTCACCACTTCTCACAGAGTAATTCTCTATGCAGAAGCCCAATGTAGGAGAAACAAAAATTCTCTGAATGTTTAATAGCAGTGGAGAGTGAGGAATTTGGATGATAAAGAACTGGTCTTTGTTTATACAGATTCCTATGCAGTTTTTAAGGGATGTACTGAGTGACTCCCTTTTTGGGAACAGAACCAAGACCTCACCCTCCGTTAACCCTTGTTAATACTTTAGGGCAGTGCTGTGACTTGGGCTTTCTGTAGGTTTTCCCACAGCAGGGATCTCCACCTTCTTCCAGACCTGACTGTTCTGGTTCTGCCTGCAAACTGAAGATGCAGGAGAGGACGTACTCATTGAAGCAAAGCAATCAAGTAAGCTCACGTACTGCTTTCCCCTCTTGATTCTGAGTTAATTCAGGATTTTATGCCCTCCCACCCTACTTTTCAGACAGGAATTATTATCTCTTTACCCTTCTTTTCAGGCAGGAGTGATTATCTCTTTCCCTTATTAGAGTTTAGTGTTAGCTACTTCATTTATAAATAAATTAGAAACCTGTTACGCACTGTGGAGTGGACATCACCTTATCTACACACTACTGTCATTATTCAACATTAGAACTCTGCTTGTCTTTTCACTGTGAAGAATATGTTTCCTATTTTTTCAGAAGGATAAAAATAATTGATTTATTAAGACAGATTATTATATTCTGGTACTAGGAGGTAATAGAAAGGAATAATTAATAAAATAAAGGCTCTGTTAGCCCAGGCCAAATCTGTTCCAGTGCTGTGCCTCCGGAATGAGGCTCTCTGTTGTATTTTGTTTTGCCTGTAAATGTCAGTAAAGGATATATATTTTGGAAATGTTTTAGGGAAAACTTGACTAAATCTTCACTCATTCTTTAGGTATCATACTGGAGATAGACAGTTTTTTATTTGGATTACCAAAGAAACTGGAGTAGAAATCACTGAAAAATATGCTTAAAAATTAGTAGTATTAGTTTAAATGTTCATAGTATTTGGGCTAAAACCAAGAAATACTTGAAAGACAGTGTCAAAAGATACAGTAGAAACAATTCAGAATTAAAGCTATGTTATTTTTTGAAAGATTGCTGTACAATTTTAAGGAAAAAATGCTGTGCTGCAAAATGCTTGGATATTTGCATCAATTTTTAAAATAATATTGTTTCTTTACTGATTATAATTAGTCATGTACATGGGAAATTTTAAGGTGATGAATGTTAGTATGTACAGTAAAAATAAGTACATGCATATGGCAAGGAAGGACTATTGCTAATCCTTTTGTAACAGCTTAAATGATCATTATTCTTGCATTTGTTGATAGGTTTTTCCTGCTTAACTGTTGAAAACATTTTACTACTCTATGGTGGCTTTTCTCCAGGTTTACATAATATTGTTTTCTTGTTGCAAGAGGGAAAATTTACATTAAGCTTCATATATAGTAATTGACATTTATAGCACATGTGGGATTGATTACTTTAACACATGAGAAAGCTGGAGCCTTAAAATATACAGACTATCATTATTTTCCAACACATTATTTACTCTGTACTATTAAATGCTGCACTGTTGGTCAGTTTCAATATTCTTGATTTTTTTTTGCTATGAGAATATAAATGAAGTCTCAATGCACAGGTGTTTCTGAATGTCCATCAATGTTGTATGTATTGCTATGATATTGCTTCACTTGTGTCAGTCCCACTGTGAAATTTTGCCTGAAGCTCTGGCAAAGACATTGGCAGTACAGGTATTTTGAAAAACTGATAAATTTTTAAGGTTTATAATTTTGGTCTGAATAGGTGTATTGCAGTTGCTAAACTCTGAGCTGCTTTTCCCAACCAAAATTATGTCTGAAATTAGCCAGATTGTTTTTCTAGGGGAAAAAAAGAAAAGTTGGATTGGGATTTTGTGCAACATTTTGACTCTTAGAATTGTACAAACTTTAATGTTGTTTTCAAAAACCTGAAAGCAAAGCTGTAAAATATACATCAAAAATTGTAAAATCAAGACGAGAATCTTTTTTTTTCCACTTTTTTTTTCTTCTGCTAGAATTACCTTAAATTCTTTAACTTTATTTAACTATAAAAAGTAGAGCAGTTCAGCTCACAACTTTTAAGTCAAAGTTATGCCTAAACAGTTTGAGGGCAAAATCTGAGAGAGACCTTAGCTGTGATCCGCAAGAGGGGCATTGCTTTAGCAGTGAAGGGAGCATCAACCTCAGTAAAGCATAAGATTTCTCCCATTTGTTCTCTGATTATATGCATTCCCCTTGTGTGTGTGTGTGTGTCTGTGTGTGTCCCAGTCTCATTCCATCCAAATTCAGGTAGCCTTCATCTTAACAACAACCTCTAGCAATAACCTGTTTTGTTTGGTTTTTGAAAATTGAAAGGAATCAGATTACAAAATTATAGGCAAGTAATTAACTAAAGTTTCATACTGTCATGCCAGAAACACAAATATTTGAAATGTGATGACAGAGAAAGTCACAGCCACGCTATTAAATACAGCCCCATCGAAGGCAGGGTGAGAAAGACACTTGCTGCAGTATGTCCTCTGAGTGGGTGCAGCATAGAAGGAGTTGTCTTCAGGTCCTGTCTGACACTGCTCTTGCTCTTCCTGCTAGCTGGGAAGAGAAGCTGCACACCCACAGTGTATGAATGCCTGGTGGGCAGCAAGGGCTGAAAGACTTCAAGCAGAAAAGGGGTTCTGTATCTCACCACAGCCAATCTGCTTTTCATCCTCGCATAAGGGAGATGGGAAAATGACTGGTGGGCTGCCTGAATAATATTCCTAAACAATTGACTGTGCTCTATTTGCCACAAATTTTATTGAATCCTAAAGCTCTGCTCTAGGATTTTGTACATGACCTTGTACTGACCTTGAAAACATCTCAGAAAGATTAGTAAGGGTTACTACATTTTGTACAGAAATGCAACACATACAAAGTTTAGGGATGTCTCTGAGGGGGAGAGAGAGACATGAGAAGATGCTCTTCTCAGTCAGCAGATAGCTTTTGCTCCCCATCTGCAGGTGACCATCAGCATGGGAAGCAAAGGGTCACTTACTCTTTTCCTGAGAGTATGAATTAATATTAAATCTATCTTGGAGCAAGAAAGCACACTACACTATGTAGTTAAATGAATTCTAAGTCACTAGAAAAATAAATTACAAAGATGTTAGATGTGGCTGCAAAAAAGCTTCATCTGAATTATTTTTCTGATTAGTCATTGGTGGTAGGTTACTTACAACTGTAAATTTAAGCATCCATGATATAGATCTCTTACATTTGACATTTTCATATTTAGTATTCAACTGTTAAAAGTTTAATAAGCAATTAAAATATGCAGTTTCAATCTTGACTTCTAACTGTTTATGTAAGAATTGAAAGGGTTAACAATGTGTAATAGTTTTTCATTTAATTTAATTTTATTTGCCCAGTTATTGGAGAACCCCTTTGCTGTACTAAATTTCATTGCACGGAGGAGTCTTCTTTACAATGGTGTCATAAATACCTCATTTATATTCAGCATTTATAATTTGGCCTTTCTGCCAAAATCAGCTTTAACTGTAAAGTAAAACCAGGTTCCTTGTACGAGACGCTCAGTCCCAGGTTACCACTGTTAAACAGTTGAAACACTGTTCTCCATGTAACACCATGAAAGACTGTACAAAATATTGTTTCCTTGTCACATAGCCTTTTGGCTGTAAGGTCTCAAAATTTTCTAGAAGATTTTAAAATTTCAACAAAAAACACACTTCAGCTAGTGCAACTATCTGGGAACAACTTTGATGCAGAAAAAAAATAACCACTAGTTTTGTATTTCTATTCTCTCTTTCTGTTGTTATTGTTGTTGCTGGGGGTTTTCTAATAAAAAAGGCCATGATTCTTCTGGGACTATGTGAATTACAGCTTCTATTTTATTGCCAGCAGAGATGAAAAATTAAGTAAACATTTAAAATACAATTGTTGGAAAACAAAAGTGATCTTTTCACTTACTTCTATTTTTTTCTAATGAAGTTTTATTTTTTGCAATTTATTGGTAATGCCTCTTTCTAATTATAACATGTCCTTGTTTTCATTAAATTCATTAATTTCTTTTATAGTGTTTCTTATCTGTGTAATCTCACCTGTTAGCTCCTGATAGTACAGAATACAGAGTTCTAATTTTCTCACTATTTCACAGTCATTTTTTTTCTGCTTCTTTTAGAAATCTTTTACCCCAATCTCTTATACTCTGCTACTATTGCACTGAGCACACTATTATTTCTTGTACAGAGCAGTCTTACTGGGAGGAATACAATGATGCTAGAATCTGAAATTCATAACGATCCTCTAAGGAAGCATAAATTCACTGCTAACCTCACTGAAGAGAGTGGAGGAAAAAAATCTTGTTCTGCCTCTGTTGGTTCTGTTTTTTACTTAATTTATCCATGTCTTTTCTTGATCAGTTCTATTTTATTTTTTGAGGGTGAATTGCCATGTCATATCTTGCTGATTTGAACATCCAGACTTCTGCTTACTGCATTTACTAGAGCTCCAAAATGTGCAATGAGATTTCAACAACTCTTACAATACACTAGGAATCAGCTGAAGGTTTATAATTATGCAGATTGTCTAAGTGAAAGCAAAACATGCCAAGTGGGAAGAATGTGAGCTGTACAGGCAAACTAGGCTAATTTGAGCTAATTTAATTCACAGCATTATTAGCAATGCCGCAGGGCAAGCAGGACCTAAGACAGGCAATCTCTCTCTTCATGTGGAGAATTAGAGCATGTAGGAACACATGCAAGTTACACACAGTCTGCTTGCACCTTGGACTATCCTGAGAGAGGTGTTGTTTTGGAGGAATGAGCATTTTAAAGAAAAGTGTATTCAGACATGACCAGTGCAGTAAGTGAATGAACCATTAATACTGTTGCAATCTGTGCCTAACAAAATCATTTCCTCTAGGAACTGGAGTCACTAGAGGATAATCAAATCTTTCTTGCAGGTGCTAAATCTGTGGAAGTATCACCTCCACTGAGGTCCAGGGGGTAACACACCTTAGTCACTCCTGGTTAACAAGCCTGGAAAGGCAGACAGGCCACAGTGTGTGCTGAGAGACAGCCCCTAACAGGACATGCTGACACACTTCCTTTGCAAAAAAAGATGTGAAAAGCTGGTGGACTGAAATTATTGAGTGTCTATGTAGCTGTGAACTATAGCTTATAATTTATGTGTTGATCTCATTTTTTTTCTTCATAAATTTTACCTGTAATTTTTTTTTTACTTCAGGAAAAAACATTAGTTAATGATTTAACTAAAAAATCATTAGTTAATGATAGCCTGATCATTAGTTAACCATTACACTGTCCCTGAGCAAAAGTAAAGCTGTTCAACTTAGTGAATTCAAGCTCAGATACGTTACGACGTTTCGTTCGTTTTTCAAAGAGGTTTTGGAGGTTGGAAGCAGGTTTTCCCACACACACTCCTTCACAGAGTATTTGCTAAAAGTGAATTCTCTAAGTTTTTTTCCCATAGGTTGTTGCTCATCTCTCAGACAGGATGGTTAGTTGCAGAAGGAAGGTGTAAGATAAAAAATTTAAAATATTTTCTATTAGGAAAGCTTTACCAGAAAATTTTCAGCTGCTTCTAGCAAACACCAGGGACACTGATTTGTGTGAAACAATCCATATACAATTCAGTATGTAGTTCCAAGAACATGGTGTCAATCCCCTGCTGGACACAACCAGATGAGCAATGAAGTCATTAAAAAAGGGAAAGAGCTTTGGATAATAATAAATAAATGTGAGTTAAACAGAACTGTGCCCTTCATCGGTGTAGATTTTCACACCCTGGTACACAGAGACTTAGTAGGACGAGCAGTTGAAGAATAAAGCCTTAGTGGCAACATTATCAAAGTATGTGAGCTGAGGATGGCAGTTCCTGAAGCCATTAAAAAGTACCGGCGTGCCAGGACACTTTGGCAGAAGAAATGCTGTGGCAAAATTCCACTGTGAGGACGGGAGCACCTCTGGCACCCACCAAGAGTCACCTGTCGCCCCTGGGCTCAGGTACTACAGCTGCGTGTCACTCTGCCTGCCCTTCTCGGAGCCAGACAGCGGGTGCAGGTTTATTAGCAGGCGCTGTCTGCAGGGCAGGGCTTCACAGCAGCTTCCCCCTCGCTGTGTGCGCGGACAGGGCCGGGAGGAGAACCTTGGCGCCAGAGCCAGCAGCAGAGGCTGGGCGGGTGCCCGTGGCTCAGAGCTGGCAGTGCTGGCCGCTGCAGGCGGAGCTGCTGGCTCCGTGCCCGGGCTGCAGCCCGTCCGTGCGCTGGGATGCGCTCCCCGGGACGGGGCTTTCACTGAGCGCCGCCGAGCAGCGGGCTTGTCCCAGCCCAGCTGCGCGCTGCCTGCACACCGTGATGCTGAAGCCTTGCCAGCTGCACCGATGGCTGTCATTTTATGCTGCTTGAGCCCCAGCTATGCTGGGGCTGCGGGAAGGGCACGGCCAGCCCTGGCAGTCCCTGCTGCCACCCCCATGGCTTCCCCCTCCCTGCCCACAATCCAGCTCCGTGTCTGACCCACGGGACGCCAGCCCCTGTCCCTGCAATTACGTGAGATGTTTCAGAACTGTTCCCACCCTGCCTTCAGCTCACAAACATATCTATTTGTGTGCTAAACAAGCACGCCAGGCACAAAAACGCCAGCTTGGGAATTTTGGAACAATGGGTACTGACGTTCATCAGGTAGGCAAATTATTGGTTGTTTTCCATCCTAATATGCAAGCCCTTCCTTAAATTTATTTAGAATTACAGGAAAATATAGACTGGAAAGGAACTCTGTGTGTGGTATAGTTCAACCTGCTACTCAAAGCAGGGTTAGAGGAAAATTAGATCCATCTGTGCTGGACCTTGTCTAGTTGAGTTTTGAAAGTCTCTAAGGTTGTAGATTTCACAACTTTCTTAGTGATCTTATTTCAGTGTTTAACCCTCTCGTTGTAAGGTTTCTTTTTTAAAGTACTGTAGTAACCATGACTGGTTTCAGAAAGTAGTGAAAATGAAAAAAAAAAAAAAAAAAGGAAAAATATTATTAATTAAAACAAGTATTTCAATTATACATTTTCTCACTGTTCATTTTTGAATAATAGGAAAACCCAAGAATAACAAACAAACCAAATGCCCAAATTAATGTTCTGGATAAGTCTATCAAGCATTTTATTTGACTTCAAAAAAAGGTTTGTTTATTTTTTTGCTATAAGAAAAAGCATGTAGCCAAATTTAAAAATCAGTTATTCATGCAATAATTTTGACTATTTTGATGCTATTTATATATTACCCAAAGAAAAATTATGATGCCTTTTGTGTCCAGGAGTGTATTTTGGGTTGATTGATAATACGTAAATATTTTGTGAGTTTTTTTGTAAATGCTTCAACTTTGTAGTTCAGACTTAATGAACTGCTTAGGGATCAGCAGAAGCAGGATCATTTTGTCTTATTCATTTTAGAGGTGTAAGAAACAGTATTAATAAATCAAAGATGTGGAACAATTGCAAATAAGAGACTAGACAATTGCAGACGATGTTCAATAAGGAAAGGGCTGCATGTGTATTGAACGACTAATAAAATTCAAAATTATTTTGCAAACTGGAAAAAATAGTTTTAAAACACTATGATATATAACAAAGTAAATGAAAGATTGACTCAGACAATCTACTTCTCTACAGAATGGAGACCTGAAAAGCTGTCGGTTTTGGAAATGAAATGTTTTGTGATTGCAGTGGCCAATCCAAAGGATGTTAACACAACGGTATCGTGCTCCAGAGCTACTGATGGACAGCCTGGAGCACGTGAAGAGAGTCACAGCCTGCAGAGATGCAACCTTCCCACCTCTTCAGAAGTCGCTTGAAGTGCTGGGTAGGTTTGAAGCTCTGCTCTTCATGGAGGATATGGAGGATTTGCTGAGTGGAAGGCAGAGAAGTCTGAGCCACGACATGGAGCATTTCTGGTCTGTGAAAGGCTGCTGAAGAGAGGAAATGAGTGAGCTGTTTCACCCACTGGAGTTAGAATTACAATAAATTTTAGGTTAGGCTTAGCAAAAAAATATTGCCTAAAATCTTACCTTCTTAGAAAGTGACATTATTATAACAAATTTTACCACATGATTTATGAGGCCCTCTGGTATCTCTTCATCATTATAAAAGACATTTCACTATTTTAATTTAGGAAATAAAATCTCTTTTCAACTGTTTTCTGTTAATTTAGGTTGAGATGCTATTTCACTTCTAAGAGGCTGTGACTACTTTGATTATTCTATTTTTACTAGCAATATGTTATGTGAGATGGAGTAAGTTAACATGTACCTACTACTCTACACAAAGCAGTATAATTTTTCAAACTTCAGGATAAAAAAGGATGAAAATATCCCTTTAAACCTCCCAGTTTGAAAAGTTATTAATTTTCAGCTTCAAGATTCAGATTTGTCATACTTCCAGTGTTTTTGAAATCAGAAATACATTGTAATATATTTACACTGGATTACATAGATGCACGTGTGGATTTAATTTTCAGAGAAGTGTGTAATCTACAAGTAACTTCTGAAACCCATAACTCTTTCTAACTAAAAACTAGCTTAAGCTTGTGTGTCTAAGAGTGGTATTGACACATCTACCGAGTGTAAATTTATTTTGGAAAATCTATAAAATATCAATGCAGTGAAAAATAAGGTATAGATGATAGTGGGAACTATAAGAATGGATCAGCTATCTTCCAGAGTTTTCTGAAGGTCTGTGATAAGAAAAGCCTTGGAGGCTCCCTCTCTGCTCACTGGAGCTGTTGTGTGCCATATCTAATCAAGCAATGAGTCAGTGCCTTGGGTTCAGTGGAATACTCCACTTAGATATTATCACTAAAATCATTCATCTTCTTTGTTGGGGCATGAGTCACCGTAGTCACAGATTGTGGCATCATACAAATTTCTCATTGCTTACTCTTCAAGCCCATTGATTGAATTTGTGATATAATTGTAATGTTTTGTTAGAGGACCATACTCTACTAAAAAAGCTCCAAAAGGAAAAAAAAAAAAAAAACAAAAAAGAAGAAGAAGAAAACATAATGCAACCTCACTATAAAATCAGTATAAAGTTTCTGAAGTGCATCTGCTTCCTAAAACAAAAGCATAATATTCATTGCCAATACGACAAGAGCAGTGTTGGAAACGCTTCCAAACGAAAGAAATGGGAAAAAGAAAACAGTTCTCTCCACCCCTACTCAAACTCATAGGAAGACTAAAAATCAACACTCTGTCACTGAGAGTATGCAGGCTTGCTAAGAAGACTGCCAAAAAACTACTCAGTCAGGAGTATAAGATCACTTCCCTCTCACTACTGACATTTACAGCAAACCCATGAATTCAGAGGAAAACATTTATGTGAAAATCATTTTCCGTAGCATCCCAAAAACCACCTAATCCATGGATGGCAGGAAGCTGAGTTGTAACTGGCAGAGCTCTTAACTGCTAAGTGAGCAATTTAAAATCATTGCCTCAATCAAAGGGAAGCGTTAATAAATTGTTGCAATAACAAAACCTGCTATGTGGCCCATATTAATTGATATGTCAAATTAATTGAATGAAACCCACCTAGAGCATGCAAAACTGACTTATTCTCTACAAAAACTTCTTGTTATGAAAGACATTGCAGGCTCTCCAGCAACTTTTTGTTTTGACCTTACATACCCTAGATAAATCCAGAATAAGTAACAATAGTTGCTATGGATGTAATAAAATAGAGTAGATAACTAGAGCCTGATTGACATAAACTTTTCTTCCTCAACAGGAGAGAAAACATACTGATTTAGAAAAGAAAGTGAAAATTACATTATGAAAAGTGCTATCAAACGTACAAAGCAAATGAACGATTTGTCTATGAAACTAGACAAAAGATTGAGTTTTCCATATTTTTTTCCCATTACAGTCATTCAACAGATTTGTTTGGGTTTTTTGTTTTTGCTTTTGGGGTTTTTTTGGGCAGAAGGAGATAATGTCAGTGGTACTCAACTGTTCACCCACAAACAAAAGCATATTGCTTTTGTTAAAAATATAAGATTCTGCACCTGGAAGAACAACCCACTGACAAATGAGACTGTCATGCCCTTCCTTTTCCACCCGTGTTTCCATGACATGGAACTGGATGCTTCCTGGATAACACTGCAGTCCATCAGCTAAAGCTCTCGTTTAGCTCCCCACACTCTGGATGGGATTATATACTCTCCAATGCCCTCTGTGACAATGTGGGACTTGGTCTCACTGTGAGACTCCTACACTGCTTAAATTGTTTGTTTACTGGAATTTTATATTGCAGCTCACGAAGAAAATCATTCTAGCTCTGGTTTGGAGGAAGGATTAGCATTTAACGTCAGTGGTCTAAACACTTGTGAACAGTGAATCATTGCTTTTATTAAAAGAATAGGCTTATTTTAATGGGATCATAACAATCTCCAGTTTAATAATTACTCATTCAATTCAAAAGGTAATGGTATATATAATTTGTTTCAGGTACAAAAGAAAAATCTGTGAGGAAATGCAAGGATGTAAAATCAATCTCAAGTCTAATTTCTCTCTGAGTTACATCAGTGTGCAATCATCTGAAATTATTCCATCAGGGAGCTAATTTCAATGAAGAGTATCAGTAAAGAATGTTTATAGACCTTTTATATACCCATAAAAATGGTAAAGAACGTAAATATGAATATATACAGGCATTCTGTTGAATCTTATACCTACCTGGAGACTACACAATAACTTTGGGGATAAAAGTGCTAGCTGGCAAAATATAAAACACCTTGAAAACCAGAGATTTTGGCTAAGATATTCCACAAGTCTACTCAAACTTTGCTCCTTTTCTGTAAGTGCCCAGTGAGGTGCCTCACCTGACACAGAGGTGCGGCACACTGGGTACAGCTAAGCATAAAATGTTCAAAGGGTGAACCAGACCCACCAGGCAGGTGTTCATCTGCCAGCAGTGCCCTGGCTCCCTCCAGGGCATCCAGCCCAGCAGCCGGGTCCTTTGGGACTGCAAACCCCCAGGGGTCTATGCTGGCTCCTGCTTTCACAGCTGTGCCATGGCCCCATGTCTGGAAGACATAAAAATACCTGTTTTACCTCTAAGGAATCCACAAATGAAATCTGACCCTGATGAAATTAAGACATATTTTGCCTTTACTATCACTGAGCTAAGTTTTTGATTTTCACTAAGATTTTTACCCACACTTATAGCACAAGATCTTACTGAGCTGTTCAGATCACTGTTTCTGTGAAACACTTTCCTCATAGAGCTCTGAGCACAAAATTGGCTGTATAACCTGCTCTTTCTGTGCCTTTTTACACAACCACAATGAAGTTATATGGGATTTTCTGATGTAGTCTATCATTTTGGTCAAAATTTTTTTCCTTTCATTGTTATGCAGACTCAGTAGTGTCTATTTTGTTTATGGTAAAATGCATAGCACCCTTAGTGAATAGCAAAGAGACAAAAAATATTTGTAACCAAAATCTTCTCTTTATTCTAAAGTTCATTTCATGCTTTCCCTTGCCTACTCTGATCTCATATTATATTTCATTCAGTCAAACTTTACCAACTTACTGCTGTGAACAAGTGCTAAGTTTTATATTTGGCAAGTGCTAGGACTTTGGAAGAAGAGCACAGCTGGAGTGGATATAATGAAACAGCATTCTTCTGTAGGAAAGTGATCTTGATGCTGATGAAAAAACCGAAAACACACACAACAATATGGTGTATATTTAAACCGGTTTAATGAGCCTCTATTCAAAAATCCAGCTGTGAAAATGTGATTAATCTATATATGTAGTCTTCCCATACTAGAAAGTAAATTCTACATAGCAAAGACTGATTTTGTCACATTACAGATTCTATCTTGTCACTTAATCATTTCCTGGAGAACATTGACAAGCATGTAAGCACACTTTGGAGTTTGAATATGCTGCATGGAAAGCACAGCAGCTACTAATAAGCAGCACTTCAGCAGTAGGAGGCTGAGCATCCATATAATTCTAGTGACTGAAATTCTTTGTTTGCTTGTTCATTTATTTATTTATTGGGGGGGTGGGGGCACTCCTTTTCAATTTTCTGTCTTTACTTAATTTTTTTTCCTTCAAGAGGAAATCTTTGAAGCTAATACTGAATTACTTCTGTAGGTGGTGCCAGAGATGTTTTGGTGGTTTTGCTTGCTTAGTTTTGACTGTGTTTTAAATACGTGAAGCATTTGACTTGATATCACATATTATAGTTTTGACTCTCTCCCTGCAATTTCTGTCTGTCTTTTATCAGAAGATAAAAAAACAACTGTTACACAGTGGATTGTCATTCATGTTCTCTGCACTGTGGTGGCATAATATACTTAGAGAAGGAACCTTCTAAATTTTTAAGCAACAGCATGGAATCTTTTAAAAAAGCTTCTAATATTCTAGGTCATCCAAATTTTGGGTTTATGACAAAGTTAAATAGAGACTTCATCATGAATATAACATTTTCACTCATTCCATAGCTGAGGTTTGGTTTTGAGGTTTTTGATTGTGGGGTTTTTTGGGTTGGTTGGGTGGGTGGGGTTTTTTTGTCAGAGGAAAAGGTTTTTCCTTGAATTCATATAATAAGAGACTGAAGGCTTGGGGGACAATGCCTTGAGGGCAAGAATGGATACAGTGTATAAATTCTATTATTATTTATTTGTATTCTAACAGAGTTGCTTGGGGCTCCAGACATTGAGCTAGAAGAGTGACAAAGGATAAGATGCTACCATCACATTATTGACAAGGAACAGCAGCCAGAGGAAGCTGAAAGGAATCTGCAGAGGTAGAGAAACCAGTGTCCCGTGTATTAAAAATGCCACATGTAATGGAGCTCTCTCATCTCATAAGAGAAATCTGCACTGAACTTCAAGGCCTGAGCTCCTTAAGCATTCTATGCCTACGTGTAGAGGACTTAGTTGTGTTTTCCATTACCCATTACATTATTTTCTAAATAGCTGCACAGCTTCCAGAGGAAGTTTGGATTGTATCTCCTTTCTTCTCTCAAATCCAATGGAACAAACTATTATTTGATGACTAAGGTCTTCTGTGGAAGAAGAGATGTTAAAATCCCCTCACAGATTTATATATCCAACTCCTACCCCAGGCAGTTCTAGGATAGATGCCCATGTTTCCTACTTGGGAATAATAGTAATTTTTCACTTCCCAGAGCCACTGTGAGACTAATACATTAAATATCAAGACATGAAAAAAAGAAGCTTATTTAAGGAAGTTTTTATAAGTCACCTTGATAAATAGGAGTTAGAAAATGTATCATAGACCTGGAAAGTAAAGTGAAGAGAGAAGAAATGAAGAGTTCTTTTTGTCAGCAGAAGGGAAAAACAGGGAGTGAGGAGTAATGCCTTGTGTGAAAGAAGCATGTAAACTATACTTTCTCTACCTGGGAAAGCAGGCTTGTAGTTAGAGTTTCCTGGTTTTCCTTTAGAGGTTGGAAAAAAGAAATGCTTCAATTATTGTTTCCTCTGCACATTTGAATTAAACGTCTTCCTTCCCCCAAAACAAGTCAACAGCAACAAAGCCTGATGCTAAGAAGCTTTTACAAGGGAATGCCTTCTCTGTCTGAACACAGGACTGAAGACTGAAGTAGCATTTCCTATGGATGCTTGTGGCATATTTATTTTAATATTTTATCATTCACCTGGATATGTATGTGACTGTATTGACTTTGGGGACAGTCAAGGAACACATTGGGCTCTGCAATTTTATATATTTATTGTCTGTAATAGGATGATGAGGTGGGAATAAATAATAAATAACCACAGCAATGCTAAACATAGACTGCCAAACTGCCTGCTTCACAATGGAGCTTTGTCACCCAGAGCATGTAAGTACATTAGCAGTTTGTTCTCAGACACATCAGTGGAATAAGATATAAGTGAAAGGAAAGAATTACAGTAACAGCAGTCAAACAAAAGTAAGGGAATAGTAATCTGTACATTTTTGCCATTGTGACACTGACATCAAACTCTCTGATTCCAATTGTTTCAAAATGAGTGTGTTGAAGCCTTCAGAGAAGAGACAGAAGCTAATTATGACATATTTTTCTCTTCCATGGCACGATTTAGGAGAAAATGGAAGCAATAACATTCCTGACACTGTCCTCTAAGACTCTGCGTCAGTTTCATTCCTGTGAACCTGAAATAATTCTGGAATCTGTGAATTTATTTTCAAAGGTAAAACTTCCATTGCAGGACTTCAGCAGACAGCAACTCTGCCTGTACTGACATCCTCCAGCAAAAACTATAACCTCTGTCTCTCATTCCTCCATTGTCTGATCCAGTAAAAGATACGTGGACAAGACTGAATTATTTTCATTATTAATTGGTGCCAAAAGTAAAAGTTAGGCTTACAGGTGGGCTGTCTGACCCCAAAAATCACAGGACCAACCACTGAACCATGATATGAGAGAGGATCTCATAAGATCATCCAGGCTCATTTCCTTGTAGCAAGGCCAACATTGAAATGGAGTTACTTAAGACATTGTGCAAGTAGATATTGAAAATCTCCAAGGTGGGAACTATATAACTGTTTTAAGAAGCCTGTTCCAATGTTTTATTCCAATTTTTAAAAAGAAGAGGACTTTATGACCTCTATCTCCTTAAACCACAGTTACAAAAGTCACCTTTTCTTCCCACTTCCTATTCACAATGTGTAGGCTTTAACATATAAAATTTGAGATGATATGAAGGCCGTTTGTAGAGATACATTTGTTGCCCAAATTCTGCATTTAATAGTTTGATGTTGATAGCTGTGACTGGAAGCAGAAAATCCTTAGGAATGCTTGTCTGTAACCTGCTTGAGCAGGGATGTTGGACCAGATGATCCACTGTGGTTCCTTTCAACCTGACCCATTTGGGGATTCTGTGATCAAGAGAAGTTCTGCTTCCTGATAGTCCAGAGATCAGGGTGCAGCTGCCACTGTGTGTCCTGGTAAATGTTATTGGCTTGGTTTGCTATGCCATGGCACATGCAGAGCTCTCCTGTCATGCCCTGCTCGGTGACTTCCTATTGTCTCCTCCTCTTACTGAACGTCACAAGTTGTTCCCTCTTCAGGGGAGGAGTTGATGGCCTTGGAGTGGTTAGAAGAGTTCTAGAAAATGTGCCTTGATCTTCCTTTACTTTGGAGGGACTATTAGCCTTCATAATAAAAAAAAAATAAATTGCTCTATAGCTGTTAAATCATATACATTATATTCCATTTCAAATATATACTTCTATTAACTTCAAAGATATATTTCTATTCTGTTAGCAATAGATAGTACTGTATGGGTGTCTTATAAGCATATGTGTAAAAATTCTACAAAAGAATGGTGCCAATTCTTCCCGAAAGTGATACTAATGGTTTCATGAAGATTGCACTTCCTTAAGTTGTAACATATATCTCATACACCTATAATGCTGTGAAGCTGATTATTTTTGCATAAATATATTCAAACACGTAGCGACATTAAGCAATGGCATTACTGTGACCTATTAAAAGATACTGTGTAAGAATGAAATGTCACAGTCTTAGTCTATCCTCAGAAGAATGTAAGTGATAATAAGCCTAGTAACTTAGCTTTCTTTATACCAGTAAATAGTTTGCAAATAGCATATAAAGCACCACAGTGTGCTGCTACTTTACTTCTTTGCTTTTGCATTTGCTCTGCTGTGATGAGACAAACCATTGTAGTGAGAGTGGTTTGCAGAAAACAGGGAAATGTCTATTGATGACTTGAATTGTATAATACACACTTTATATTCTGGGTGGCTGTAAGACTTGTGAAGCAATACTGTTCACACGGTTCCCTAAATAATTCTCTGTTGTGATGAGCTGACAGACTTAGCAGAGTGCATTACTTGAAAGAGTAAACATCAAGAAGCCTCCAGGGGTTCTCTCACTTCATTCATTTTGCATTATCCCATTTAGCAATTGTAGTTACATCTCTGCAGCCCTAATAACTGCTCAAGTGAAGTAGTGTTATAGTTCTAAAAGACATGAACCTACTGGGCCAAACATAATCATATTCAAGTTCCAGTGATGGACATGCAGACTAAAATGTACGTAACAGCAAGGGGATATGAGCTTGCCAAGTAATCAGAGCAGACCAAAACTGACTCACTTCCTGATACAAGCAGCTCAGACTTGGGGTTTTTAAAAGCTGCATTCTGTACAAAATTATAAATAATTGCAATTCACATTAACATACCCTAAAACAGAAGCTCTTCTGCATACTGCTTGGGAAAGTTTTCTTTGAAGACTACAGAGCTTTAACTTTCTAGGTTGTTTATTGTTCAGTTCCACTCTGAAAGGGTCCTTTTCTCATGTGCTGCTAGGAACAGAAGAGCTACACTGCATTCATTACTGGCACCCTCACTGAGGCAGAAACTCTAGAGAGGTTTGTTAAGAGCTGTGGCTCAGGAGACCTGGAACCAGTGTTACTTCATCACTCTTGGCCCTGTAACACTTGAGTCCACCTCAGATATTGCCATTGGGCTTAAACAGAATTAGAGTATGTACAACAATAACAAGCTTGTGGAGCTAAGCTCAAAGCAGGGCCAAGACAGGACTGACTAATTAATACATAAAGAGCACTGGATATTTTAAAGGAAGTTTACATTTATATACCTTGGGTTTATTTCTGTCTCTTTGTTCCTTTAGCTAAATAAGCTTTCTCTGTAGGTAAAAAATAAATATCAACTGTTCACAAGAATCTTGTTTTGGAACCTTTCCTTTCTTCGTTGGTGCTTAATCACACTCAGCTGTCAGGTGAGTAAGGAAAGAGTAATCAGAGGAGGTTGGAAAAGGAAATCTGTAATCTTGGTGGAAAAACTTTGCTTAGAAAAGTCCCTACAGTGGAGAAGGTATAAAAATGCCTTTTGAGGCAAGGCAGAAGAAAGAATCACTAAGCCTGCAGTGCTGGATAAATAGGCTTCTGTAAATGTTAGGTTCATCTATCTAGACCGGGAGTATTTAACTCTTTGTTTGCAGGAAATATCACAACAAGTCTTTAAGCATATTTAAACAACTTAACTTGCTCCAGTTACTCCACATCTCATGTTTTAAAATCCACAAATCAGATTCTGATGCTCTGTCAGGCTGCATTAACCAATGGATATGGGCCCACCCAACCTGCTGATCAGCACAGGGAGTCACATCCCATCAGCTGGTTACTGCAGCTCTTGGCTGACCAACTGTGGCATGAATTTTGTACTCTTTCATTTGTACCTTGCCTTATTCCTTTGAGAAAGCACAGATCAAGGCTGAGATTAATTGAGTGAAACTGCACAAGTCATGACACTTATTTTAATGGATTGAAGCTAGAATATTTACTTCAATTAAATTTCTTATGAGAGGGTTTAGTGGAATCAGATATCTGTTGATGTGCCAATAGTACTTTATAGTTGAAAAAAAATTGTCCTTCTGAGCCTTTGTTAGTAACCTTAAGGGAAACTGTATAGAAAAAAAGTAAGTTATATTTAGAATAAAAATGCATAGAAATGTGGACTTTAGAAACTTGCATTCAGAAAAAAAACCAGTTCTTTGGATCAAACTGAAGTATTATAACACAGGAGAAGAGTATTTTGCACTGTTAGATAAAAGCTAGGACACCTGTGTGTACAGTCTGCACTGGAAGGATCAAACCCCAGAAATGTCAGCTTTGTTTCAAAGAAGTAATATGGATGCATTTATGCAGATAAACTCAAGTTTTTTGACAAAACCTCTCAGCACACTGCTCTAGTATGAATAAATAAAAGTAAGCCAAATGTATATTTAGAAGCTGCCAAGGTAGCATTTAGGGAAAAAATTAAATGAGAGGCAAATATCCTAAGTTTTTGAATCCAATCTATAAAACTGGTATTAGTCACTGATATAATTTTTGCTATTCCTATTTGTATGGAATTAGTTAACTGCAAAGTTTGTTTCCTTTTAACTTATGTAGGTAAGTAACTAAATATTTATTTAATTTCATACACTATAGCTCAAAGGGTTAGAAATGGATGTAAATGAAAATACCTTCTTATTCTTTCTAGTCTGTTATATTTTAATAGTAGAGTAAACTGGGGCTACAGAACTTGCTTTTTTGGCAGCTTCTGTCCTTCAGGGGGTAGTATAATAGAGGAAGATAGAAAAAAATACCCTCTAGTACACCTAAATAATGCTGTCTCTTCTGAATGCTGGGTTTTGGCAATTTAGATTCAGTCTTCAACCTGTGCAGGGTGTATGAGCATAGTAATTGGTTCTTCAAACTCAGAAGACTAAGAAATATTTATGAAGTGTTTAAAAGATGCTAAGCTCTGATGATTAATTAATTTTTAAATCTTGTGATGAAATACAGTGACAAATTGATAATAGAGTAGTATAAACCAGGGTACACTTTTTGTTCTGTAGAATATTGCTGAATTATTACACTATGTACAATACTTCTCAGCAAAATGCTTGCAAGGCAGGGTACCAAACAGTGGGTAGGTGGAGAAGCAGTTGATCCTTTACTAAACTAATAAAATAATAAGATAAATAGAAGAAGACTGCAAAGTGCTGAGTTACTATGGTGATAAAGGTGAGATAAGGACTTCTATAGAATGGCAGAGGATATAAAAGCACAGGGAATTCTTCTTATTAAATATGCACCAGTCAAGCTTTCTGCTTTGTGTTAGCTTGCTCACATGCAGTCTCATATATTCCATTTTTTAATGTCCTTTGGGTAATTACTTATTTATCTCATACAAATCATCTAAGTAAACACAGGTTTAATATAACTAGTTACTGAAGTTTATATACCTCTTGGGCTTTTAGTGTTGTCTGATTAGATTAAGGAGAAGAAAAACATACCAAAAAATCCTAGTTTTCTCAAGTTTCCCCTTAACTCCTATAATTAAGTCAGTAGTATACATATTTAATAACACTTTGCTTTTCTATGCACTCATATATGGTTGAGTCATATTTCACAGATGTATATTTTGATTAGATTTTTTTAAAAAAAGGGAAAAAGTAGATTTACACTGCATGTATTGAGCTCTTTCTGTGAAGACTGACATAAGAATAACCTGACGCCATAAGGGATAAACAAATGTGGCTTTTAATACTCACTCAGGTTTGACCATTCATCCTGTATATACAATTGAGTTGAATTCCTTCTCAGAGCCAGCACATCCCAAATTATACTGAGGTTATTCTCTGAGGTTGTGTATATCAGTAGTGGTGTCATAGTGCATGTAGAATAAACTGGTTGTCAGAAAACTGGATCATGAAGAACACATACAACACATTATCTTCAGTCTTAGTCAGCAGGCAAATGTACCTGATCTGATTTCTCACCCTTCTCACTCCATCCTGTAAACATATCAAATGGAGCAATTTTTAATTTAACATGAAGTAATTCACATACTGTTCTCTTAGACACCATTTGATTCTCATTTCTCCTTTCTGCCATTACTTTTCAATCCCTGTTCTGTAGTTTCCTCTTAAATTTTAGTTTTAAATTCTCTTAGAAATCAGCTCTTAGAAATTATTATCACATTTAAAATGTTCTAATTAAAATTTTTCAAGCTTTTATTTATATCCTTAACAGAATATTGCAACATTTGCATTTTTCTTGAAAAATATTTTTAAGTAGTATTGCAACAAGTTTACTGATCTCCCATATAGACTTAAGTAACACTCTCTCTCTTTGTTTGAATTAGATAAATGTCAATTGCTGTACTACCAATCAAAGGTGTACTTAGAAGATCAATAAAGTGTTATTATATTAGCAACATAGAAATTTTAAATGCAAAAATAGTGTTACAAGATTTATATAATTTTGGGACACACTTCAATAAGAAAAGTAAAATAATGTAATAAACCACTAATATATAAATACAAGTACAGTCATTAAAATTTCATTTGTGGTAAATATAGTGGTAATTCCATCGTGGTGAAGAAAAGAAAACATATACACAGGTGTTTGTTCAGTTTGGATGAAGACATTGAAGGCAAGCATAGAGACAAAATATTTCTATGTCCTTTGCTTTTTGACAAATTAGCATTATCATAGCTTTTTGGTTACCTGTTTCGGTCTTTACTTTTTAGAATCTAAACATTGATAAGAAAAATAGCAAGAGAGATAACTGGAAATTAAATCCTTTTATTTGCAGAAGTAATAAAAACCTAATTTTCAGATAGAGGAATTATAGAATTCATCAAATCCTGTTTCATTAAATTCTCAGCTCAAACCTAGAGTTGCAAAAATCTAATCTATGAATCTGTAGGTGGGTACATGATTCACAGGAACAGGTCCTAATAAATCAAACTCTCTTTCCATTCAGTTTGGGAACCAGTGCATTGCATCTCCTCTTCTTACCTTGAGTGAATTTCAATACATCAGGCTTTCTGAAGATGTACTTCAAACACTTGAAAACCAAAAACATTTCTTTTCAAGGTTAAATCACTGCAGTATAGATGTCAAAAGAGTTTTCAAAACTGATTACGACTCTGACAAATCAGAGCAATTTCAAGGGTTTTTTTTTTTTTTTAATGCTAAATTTCATATCACCTTAATTGTTTATGGCAACAGTGTTGAAATATAATCTGTTATTAAGTGGAAGAAAAATAAATGGATGGCTTAAATGGCTCACTGGAGGAAGTTTGTTGTTTTGGGTTTTTTTGCATGTGGTATAGCCTTTTAACAAAGAGTTGCACCACTGGGAATTTGTTGGGACAAGCAGTCTAGTTAGCCATCTGAGCTTCAGGCTTCTAGACACTTATTGCCTCTTTGTTTGATTGGATTTTGTTTTGTTTACTAGGTTAAACTTTTTAATATGGATTAGCAGTGAAAGAGGACACAAGTAAACAAATCATTAAGCTCATGAGATCGTGAGGGACAAACACATTCATCATTTAAAGGACACACAACAGGTATTGCAGCACAGTGTGTTCACATATACGACAGAGAACAATTGCTGTTACATTTCACAGGTACACAGACTCCAACTTCTTGTTAGGATTTTGAAGTTGTAGCATATTAATTTGCTGCTATGTATTTATTAAAGCATGTCTTGCTGTCATCTTCCCATCAGTTAGAATTACCTTTCAAATATTCACCTCGGCTGTATTCCTTGGGGACTCATTGATGTTTTAAAGGTATTTAGTCCTATAATTCTTATATTTACCTATATTGATAGTCTCATTTCATGGTGGTAGAGTTGAAGTAAAGTGGCACATGAATAACCTTATGAAATCATACATTCATAGAAAATATAGCCTGAAGAAGACCCCAGGAAATCATCTATTCCATATTCCTGCTGTCAGCCAGCCCTGTCTGAACTTATTTTACTTGTGCACCCCAAAACTTCTAAAAATACCAGTAAATATATTTGATGTAGGATTTACTAACTTAAGCAGTTTTAAACAGTAGTTACACCTTGCTTATAAAATACTTACCAGTGTAAGATTTTCAAGCACAGGAATTGTCACTTCAAGGTTACTGGAAATAAAAAAAGAATAACTGATATCCATTTCATCACCATACTGTAGCTATCATTAGCCAGACTACAATTCCAGTCTTCTCTGAAATTCTGTATGGCCTACTTCATAGATATTAAAGCCTTTCCTTATGGGTTACAGAGTTTAATGCTGGATAACACACCTAGCAGCCATCAAGGTACTGACTCCATTCAAATGCACTGTGGAGCTTGGTGAGGATATTGCCATCAGCCTTACTGGGAGAACCACATGAGAGGGCTGTTGAAGGCAATGAGAGCACCTCTGTCAGCAATTACAACAGGGGTATTTCAGGTTCTCCCAAAGGTATTTCTTTGCTGAACAGTAATCAACTATGCCAAGGAAAATTTAGGTTTCATAACTTCCTGTGCATATTTTTAAATACATGCCAATAGTGCCCCAAAAAAAAAAAAACAAAAAATCCAAAATGCCCTTTAAAATAAAATAAATACTAATATCAATATAGTTCTGGAAGGGCTATTGTGTAGAAAAAGTACAGTGTAGGATTCCATAATGCTGAATGATTTAAGGGGAAAAGCGAAAATCTGACAGAGTTTCCTTATAGAGTATTTGCTCTTTTAGGTAGGTGAGCTACTGAACAGTTGCCTTCAGCCCTTCTTTCCTGCCCCTGCAAAGCATCCAGGATAGATGAGAGATGAAGTAGTGGTATCAGGTAGGACTCTAATTCCTAAAGCAGAATTACAAAGATTCTTTTCCATTGGCTGCAAAACCAGGATATTTTCACACAAAACCCAAAGGTTTGGACATTATTTTTCATTATATTCCAGAGTGCCAGGCAAGTTCTTCAAAAGGGAAAAAGAAGAAGCTGTAGTCCCATAAGATAATGCATCCTTCTATACTTCCAATACCACCAACAAGCACTGGTAGAGGGCTTTCTTTACCCACTCCTTCTCTGATGCTGAATTCAGAAAATCTCTAGGCTGTAAGCTTTCTGGAAATGGATTAGCATCTGCAAAGCATGGGTGAGTGTGGAATGAGCTTTCTTCAATTGAAAAAGCCCACAGTAATTTTCCTAAATTCCCAACTAGCTTGAATTAATATCTCTATCACATAAAGCATGATACCAGATGCTCACAGATAGGAGGCTTAGGTAGCTAGGTCTGCTCCCACACAGTGAATTTAAAATATAATAAGATTCTTTCACATTTATTACATTTTCAAGCAGTCTCAGAAACAAAACATTTTTCACAAATGGTCTTACAGTTTCAGTTTCATTATCATTTTAAGCTTTCCAGACAGGATTATTTTCATCAGACTGATTAAATTGCTTCCCAGCAAAACTATTCATCCCTTTAAAAAAGTATACATCCCACGATTATGAGTTCCTGGGACTCGGCTCTGACCATATGTGCAGGAAGGGCACAAGCTCCCTGGGCTGGATGCAGCCACGGTGGTGACAGCAGATCGGAGTGTGACACTGAGCATATGCCTTGCCTATAAGGGATATGCTGGGACTGTTCTCCCTTCCCTGCCCTGGTAAATCCATCATTACCTTCAAGCCCTTATATTTACAGAGGAGTGGTCCACATGGGCCCCCAGTATTCACACCAAGCACAGTGGTTTGCTGCAGGAAAAGTAGGTGGATATTTAGTTATTTGTGAGGACACCCCATTCCCTACACTTTAGGCTTTACATTTTCCATGGCAACAGAGCTTATTCCCAAACCTTATTGTGAAAAAGTTCTCTTGAATTCAATAGTAGTTTTGCCCGATTTATTTTATAGCAATTGCTCTTATGTCCCCAAAGCTTTGTGTTAAACCTTACAGCGTTTCTTCAACCAGTTTTAGGGACAGCAGCTGCACCATGACATCCATCAGCAGAGACCCACAGAGCTCCCCTCTGGTTCATGGCATGCCACAGGGGTACAGCCATTCTTGCAGATAAATCTGCAGCTCTAAAAGGCCCTTCAGGAGTATGTCTACACCTCTGCTAATAGAATGGGTTCTCTGACCCCGAGGACATGGGACATGGAATGGCTCCATCTATATGGCTGAAACCTTGTCTCCCCCACAGGAGGGTAGCACTGTTCCTACATCCCCCAGGAACAGCCCCAGGCTGCCCATGGGCTGAGCCCAAGCACTCCAGGGAAATGATGCCTGAACAGAACAGAATTATACCAAGTAGTGCACCAGCACTAAACACTGCAGTACCCACTGGACCTGCAACTGAGCTTAAGCCCTGTCTCAGTTTAGTTCAGCACTGCCAATGCCACCAATAAAGCCCAGTTTACTCGTACACACTCATGAAGAGTTGTTAGTAAGCTCCAGATTCATTCAGTTGAAGCTAAAAGCTAATTATGTGTGTTTATATAAAAGTTATATGTGACACTAAAGAGATTAAATATTCATTATGACAGCATGAAAGAATTTCCTTTATGCCTAAATGAAATGCTTAAAAATAAATGAACAATGTATTCTAAAAATTAAATACCTGTTTTCTCCAACCATGTCCCATAGCTTAGTTATGCAATTGGGAATGCTTCATTTTAATCTTGTGCATTGATTTCAGATGGCATTAATAAAATATTTCTTTTTACTGTAAATTATTAATAGAATTTGTTAACACTGACATGCACCTGAAAACTTACAACCATTCAATATACCACCTCACCAAGAAATCAACAAGAATATTTCCCAAATGGGCTAGTGACAGACACTTCTGCTAAAAATCTGCATTTTTCGTTATACAACAATTCTAAATTCCTCCAGAACACTCCCCTCTCCCCAGAAGCAGCCCAGTCAGATGTACTTCTTTGACAGATGAGGTCTCTGGTTTTCATTGGATTAAATAGTGCTTGCAGGGAAGAGCACCAGCCCAAACAATAGCAGTGGCTATTCCTTAATTTCACTTAGCCTGCAATACTTTCATTCATAAGTGTTAAATTGGAATTGCCAATATTACCTTCCCAAAGAGCTGGTGGAAGAAGTTTATGTGCTATTTATCCTCAAGGGTCCAATTCAATCACATCCCTGTAAAATGTCACTGACCCACTACATCAATTACCCAAGGCAGGCGTGGGAGCTGTACATTCCTCCTAACTGTACCAGCCAAACAGACCTTTTCTTTTCCTTTCATGTGATAACCAGGCTGCTCAAAAAATAATTTTTTGTAAGTTTCTTTGCATTATAACAAATTCTGCTTCTACCATGCTTAACCACAGACTTCAGGAAAAGCTGGCCATTAAAAGATTACATGCTGAGAGACCTGTTAATAGTAAACTACGGAAGTTGTTGAGTCTCAGCTACAAGGACAAAATACAGCTGAGAAACTTTAGAAGAACTGTAAAATGGTTGAATTTCAGTGTTTTGTATTGAAAAGTGATACTCAAGATTTTGTAACTTGAAAGTTAGGAAAATATTTTCTCATCGGGTAGGCAGATATTTTGTGAATCATACATGCCTCTAAAGGCAGATTCTATTGGCTATTTGCTTTTCATTGGGAAATGCTGCTTTACATATATTATTTAATAACATTTTTTCATATTCTGATTTTTTGCTTCCAGATTTCGAAAGCAATGAATTCTATTCAAATGCTGATTATACTGCAAACAATTAAAAATCTCTTACAGTTAAATAATCTGCTCCTGCCAGCTGGAGAGTAAGGAATATTTTATATAATGTATTTTTTGTTCACCTTCTCTGCTGGAAAGATGACATATTTTGATGTCATTTTTTCTGTAATTTCAGCATCTAAAAGAAAGACATGTAGTTCAAGTTCATCAATGACACTTAATAGAAAGACAAAATTTCTAGAAAGACAAAATTTCTACAGAGTAATTCCTCCCATCCTAGGACACATGTCGCTCTGTCATTTGGTGATTCTCCTCCCATATTTCTTATCTGCTGCACAAAAGTAATCTCAAGAGACGTGACAGGTCTTTCTCCATACCCAAGTCTTTTGTGCACACTTCCCTGCACCACATGGGGTGTCTATCAGGTGTGTCCTGTAACAGCAGTGCAACCAGCCTGGACTCCTCTAACCAGCCATGGACGTCTGCCCTTGAGGAGCAGCTCTTGATGCAGCTCTGGGGTCACTTATGTGACCCTGAGGAGGCAAGGAGTCCTTTGGACCAGGGCAGGGTGGTGCATTGCTTTCATGAGTCTGAGACAAAATGTTTTCTTAGCCCAATGATGATTCAAGTTGACAATCACATGCAGGAGTTTCTTCAGTTAAAATAACAGCCTCTGAAAGAAAGGAAATGTGAGAAAAAGAAAGTAAAAAGAGGGAAAGAAAAAAAAAGAATGACCAGTGATGACTGACATTGATAAAATAGTAGGGTTTTTCCCCACGAGCAGGTAGGCAGGATGTTCAACAACAGCTGTCAGAATAAACCTACTGTTCATTGACTGGATGAGAGAGTTTCCACTACTGTGTATTTAAGTACTGGGGGGTCGTGTTAGAGAAAAAATGAACTATGTGTGAAAAGCTCTGGCTAAAAGACTGGTAAGTCAAAGAAAAAATTACTTTTATGCACATACTGTGAAAAGTTTTACATCACCGCTGAACTAAGTGATGATAAAAATCTCTTCTGGTATTACAGTAATATGACATACAGTATGTGACTGTATGACTGCCTAAAATATGTTCAAAATATTTTTTGCATTATACTGGGAGAAATATTTCTATGTCTACTTGAATTCCAATCAGTATTATATTCTTAAAAATGTTTAGAACTTGGCACTTCAGTTACTTTATTAAAAGCTTGATGAACTTTTCCAAAAAAGCTTAGATTAGAAAAGCAGTTTGGGGTGGCTTTTTCTCCAGAACTGAGTTTTAACATTTCCAATTGCACTGTAGATAAACATTTATTTGAAGAAAAGTAACTGACGCCGCTTGTTTCAAACCTTGGGATATAAGGTAATGAGAAGGATTAATTTCTAAGGGTTAGTGATAGCAAAGCTCCTTATACCATAAAAATATCTACTGCTAGAAGCTATGGAAAGAATCTTTCCTTGGAAATTAGATGGACACTACTAACAGTACAGAAAGAAACAGCATGCCACTGAAATGTAGGACCTATTCCAAAATGAATTTGAGTGAGGGGAAAAGTAGCTATAAGAGCAAAATAGACCATCCAAAGCTGAAACAAAGATGCAAGGGACAAAATACAAGTCTTATTTTCTAATTTCCTTCCAGAAGGGAAAACGTACAGTAAGCAGGGATATCAATTTTGAGACGTTCATGTCATCCATCTTAGTAGGCAGAAGGGAGTTTAATGAAGACCATTCTCTGATTACCCCTCTGATCTCTCTTTCAACCATCACTAACAACAGGCACCGTTCTCAAAGTTGTTGCTATACCTGCTTTTGAGGAGCCTTTTCTGCAAAGGGATCTGTGCTGCAAAACACCCATCCCTGTGAGGTGCAGGCAGCAGCTTAAGCTGTCTCAGGGTGTGCACTGCCCACAGACAAATCTGGAAGAGGAATCAGTTAAGTTACAGCTGCCCAGATGGCAGGTGACCACTGGTTACACAAAGCTGTAATATCTCAAAATTGTATTACATCATCTAGTTCACCACTCCATTGAATGGCTTTGTGAAAGATGCACAGAAAAATGTAAAATATGGTTAAATTTTTTTGTGCTGAACATTGACTTGTACATAAAGAAAAATAGGTACTAAGAAGTATTTGTCTTCAAATCCCTTTAAATACCTCATTTTCTTCATTGTTAAGATCCAAGAGACAAAAATTGTTTATAAATTCCAACCTTTCTTTTACCAGATGTATCACACAGACAGACAAAAAGCTGAAAAAAAAACTGAAGAGGGGTTCTGTCTCCAAGAAAAAAACATAACTGACCAACTACTTCTAAAATGCTTTTATCTGCTTTACAATGTGAATGGTAGGTATTTAATATCTGTAAAATGGGAAGAGTAAAAGGCGTGGTTGTCTAATAAAAAGTTTGGGGTTAGAGTAGGGTTATAGATTTGGGCATAGCATAAAAGATGGCAGAAGCAAGTAGGAAGGACAATTCTTTGGAATCTTTGAATGCCCTAGAACAGATGGTACCTGAGCCAGTAGCAAGCAGTACTATCCCTTTACCTACTCACTGTGTAGCAGTTCAGACTTTCTAAGTGATGCATCAATGCAGGTCTGCTCTGAGGATACTGATCCTCTGAGTTCATGCCTGTGGAGGGAACATAGCCCTTGCACACTTTCACAGCCTCTAGAGTCAGTGCTGGCTTATGTAGAACTGAGGAAGGGTATCTGCTTCTCACAACACCAGACTTAAGGCTTCCATTATGAGCTCATTTGTAATGCTGCTGGTGCCATCAGCAGAGAGCTGCCCTGGACACCACAGGAATGAGGTATGGCAAACTACCTCCAACACTGTAGAGCTTGCAATTACCATTTCTGTTACATTTTTAGTGCTCAGAACATGAAGCATGAAGGACTGATTATCTAATGCAATACTTCCAAACACCCTTGTTTATGCTGTGACATATAGAGACATGAGCAAAATGTTATCCATGAGTAATGTAAATGTGACTGCACATTGCATTGAGGTCTTGAAAGATCTATTTTAACCGATGCTAGTCCCTTTAGTGTGCCCGAGTTCCCCACTGAGGTTTTCTATCACCTAGAATATGAAAGAAATGACTGTAATTTTTTTGTGTGCTTAGCTCTGACTAAGCATTTGCTTTTATTGATCCCAAAGATCTAGTAAAATAAAAAGAATAAGCAAATAAAGAGAAGAATCATTTTTGAGTGTGTTTCCAGACACTTGATGAATAAACATTATTACTTCTACAGTGTCCTAGGAGTATGCAGTGCTTTGCAATGTCAACAGTAAATGATATGACTTTGCCAATGGAACCCAGGTGAAAGTGAGAAGCCCAGCATTGACCTCTGGCATCAGATAGGCCATGGAAAGAGAAGGCACCCTGTGGAACAAACTAATATAGTCATTTTAGCTTATGGGGAAGCTCCTGCTATTTTTGTGTGAGAGGCATGTAAAACAGTGGTGCTGTATCTCTGAGGGCCATTGAAGTGTTGTTCTTGTCAATGGAAACTGATCAGTACCTGAGTCCATTGTACACCTATACTGGGACTTGGTACAACCTTGTCTTTTGAGCAGTTCTAGCCAGCTCCATTCTTTTACCACCTCTTCTTAGAGGCTAAAGCTCATTTCAGTTTTTTGTCTACCTAAAATTTTCCAATCAGTACAGAACTGCAGTACCTGAGTAAAACAACTCTTACTGGGAGAAACACATCAGAAGAGAAGGTCTGTTTAACATGCCTAATCTTGTGCTTGCAGATTGAGTTCAAGGATCTGCACCTGGACATTATTAGAGAGCACCAGCAAGAACCACATCTCCCTTGCATGCCCCATCCTACGCAGCACTGGAAGCAAGGCAAGTGGAGATATGGTCACTGCTATGGGGCACCTTTGCCATTTCAAAAGCTTCTGAGATGCCATTAAATCTTTTTGAGTCTTGTGGGAACTGAGATCTCTATGCCTTCAGAGAAGGCTCTCTGTACTCGCTCTCTGAGACCTCCATGCCTTCAGAACAATTATTTTGGTTCTTGAAGAAAGAAAAGTCTGCAAATGGATTTTGCTGAAAGTGAAAATAGACAATATATATTACCTAGGATGTCTTTTTATCTTTATTTGGATTAATTTCACCTTAGGAAGAGCTTCTATTTTAAACTTTTAACCATATATCATATTATTCTCTGCTGTTGGTCTTGACTGAAGGTGCCATCCTCAAAACGGTTCATTCCACTTACAAAGCTGCAAGCAATTTTCATACTACGTTTTCTACATTAATCCAGCAGTGTATCAGACATGAATTATGGATGGATTAAACTAATCTGTTACCAATTCTTAGTGGTGACAATGAAGAAAGGGGGAGGTGAGAAATTCAGTTGTTGGTTATACAGAAACATGAGGCCAAGACAGAAGTTGAATAGATTAAACAACTTGTAGCAGAAATGACAGAAGAGTCTAAAATAAATAAAGATTTATTATTGGAAAACAAAAGAGAAAGGAACGTAAAACAGAAATTCAAGAAAAACAGTATTAAAGAGTTTGGGAAAACAGAGGGCTCCAAATAAGATACTACAGAATTGTCAGAGTGTCAGGACAAGATCATGAAAAGAATGGAAGCTCAAAAGCAGGGAAAAAAAAGTAAGTCATGAAAGAAAGTGAAGGTAGAAAAGCTGATTAAAAAGAAAAGTTCTGACTTCTCAGTGGCATGATTTAAAACTATAGTCAAAATGAAATGGGAGCTTAGGGGACTTCCAGAAGTGCAGAGGAGAGGATCAAGAAATGAAAAAAAAGAAAGCAGAAGGAATAAGAGCAAAAGTTAAGGAAATTTGCAGAAAGAATGGGGTATGGACAACTATATGTGCATCATTGTGGGAATTCATATTCAATACTTATATCCCACCTATGAAAGCAAGGTGGGAAAGATCCCAAAAACGTATGCAGAATTCTTTCAAGAATCTTACTGTAGGAAAATCTTTATCTTTATTGCAGAATTTATATCTGCCACCTCAGGCCCTCTGTTTTCTTGCCAATAACACATCTGAACACTTACTTTGCCTTTCGATTGTGCCAAAAAGTATTTTTCTTTTCCTGTAATAAGAATATAGGAACTGATTTCATTACAATAGAACAAATTTCTATTGTTACACTGGAAGTTATATTACAGCCTAGAGACAGTTTCATAAGATCTGTTTTCAACAATGGATAATAGTTGATTTTAATCTTACTTAGAATGGTTGCTTGTGTTTCTATGCAAATCAATAGAAAATAACCTCTTCCTTTCCATCCACTAAGTTATTCGGTTTTGAAATGAAGAAAGCATGAATAAGAATATGATACAATGTGATTTTAAAAAGCTAAGTACTTTGTGTCCCATATGGGCTCTTTGTTATCGGATACATTGCAAATTAAAGAATTTTGAAAGTCATTAGACACTTTTGAAAAAAATAATATTCAAAGTTGATAGCTAGGATCACAAAGTATTTGAATATTCTTAGAAAGAGGTAATGGTTTCTCAATATCTGCAGCACCTCTGTGATATTTTACATAGTTTTTATGCCACCTGGTGGTCAAATATCTAATAGATTCACCCTGGGTGGAACACCCCAGGCACGGACTGCCCCGGGGAAGGTGGGAACGGCCGTGGTGCCATGCAAAGGGTGGCTGACCGGGGCACGCTTACACAGGGAACAGCTGACATCCACACCAGCTTTCTCCAGGCCAGAGAGTAGCACTGTGGCTACTAAAATTCCCAAACCACAAGGTGGGTGGTAGCTGGTCTGTCTGATGCCTCTGAATGCATTTGGGGTAAGCTCTTCTTTCTGTCTTTTGTCACTGGGGCTTCACTTCATGTGTCTTGCATTGACACAAGCAGCTCCCACAAGTCATCAATTAACAGTAGGTCAAATTTGTTCAGTTTCTTCCTGAATCAGGAGAAAGAACTCTAATAGCAGGTGGTATCTTAGAGTTTAATATACATTCCTGAAGAGATAAAGACAGGTATTCTCTTTCTTTTGTAAAGGTAAAGCATCTGTTCATCTGGGACAGATGAGCATCAGCAATAAAACCACGTTTACCTTCAGGCCATAAGGATATATTAACTCCTGCACAGGGTCAGACCAAGGATCCAGCTGATCTAACACCTGTGTCTGGTACAGGACAGCACCACGAGTTAAGCAGTCACGTTTCATGCACTTACATGCTGGGAGCCTATGCCACCTACCTGAACACCTCTAGTGACTATTCCGGATTCATCACTCTAAACCTACAACTAGATAATTAATTTTTTATGGGTTACCTCCCAAATTAAGTTGTCATATGATTTTAGTGCTTCCCTTTCCAGAATCAAGGACGTCTTTTAACTTCAACTAGCCCACTTTTTAACAGAGATCAACATGGGAAATTCTCAAGGAATGAGCATTAAAAGGAAACAGAGCAAGTATAGACTGATTTTTTTCCTAGCTATAACTCACAGCTCTAGAGAATTTCTGAGCAGGGGGGTTGCATCTGAGTCACAACATCAAAAAATATAATTTTTTTAAAACTAAGACTATTAATTTACTTTATATCAGTAGACTATTTCTAGGCTGCTAGGATTTTTTTTTTTTCTGAAATTCCTTGGAGTTCTAGAAATGGCTTTTTCCATAAGTGTTCTTAAAAGATCATAAAATGATGATCCATTCAATTCCAGCCCATGTCCATTGAGCTCCTTATCACTGGGGAGTAAAGGAGTATAGCATGACCTTAGAAATCTCACAATGTCATGAAGTTGGCATGTTGTAAGAGAGAGGAAAATGCAAAAATATTTCATAACCCAGAAGATTTTCTCTTTCTGGAATGATAGTAATATTTTGTATTTACATACTGCAATTCAATCTTGTTCAGTGATGTTAGTTTAACCTCCTGTCACTCCTGATAGTATTAGTGTAATTTTTCTTATGTCACAAATGAGGAAACAAGCCCAAGGAGAGTAAATAATCTGCCTTTAACTAATTTGGTGAACATAAGAGAGAATGAAAGTTAATACAATGCCTCAGTCCCAGTCCTGTGTCTTACACACAGGACAGTATTCCAGCCAAGAATAACACACAATTACCATTTTGCCAGGCTTTTTATCTGGCACATACTATGTGTGAACTCTATTAAAACTTGTAAATCTTAGTAACTGAAACAGTGGTGGCAGCTACCCAGGTCATTGTCTGGTGATGGCAAATGAATGCAGTACTTGTCTTATGATAGTTACAGGCTACATTCCTTGGTACGCTGGTTCGTATGTTGGTTTCAGCTAATAAATCACAAGCACCATCTTCATCTTGTCCTGCTTGTAAAGCTGCTCAGGTCCTCACCATCAACATCTTTTCAATAAATACTCTGTTATTTGGCCTTAAGAAAAGCTGTAGCATTGGCCAACAAGGACAGTAAGATAACTGCCTTCTGAGCAGTCTGGATAAATGCGTCTATCACTGCGTTTGAAGAATACATCCAAGTTTATGCCACATGAGGAAGACTATGCAGTTTAAAAATAGGATTCTCAGACATAAGAAAGAAGTTTATATCCCTTTTCCACTCTCTTTTTGCTTGTCACTGCAAGTGACCTTGTTTTTTTGGACACAGCTTTCTGACAGAGCTGTCTCAGTGTCACAGGCACATTCTTGACATAGTGGTGGATGGCAAACAATAAAGCAACAGCTTCTCTGAATCAGTTTCCTAAATCAAGAACATATACTAACTTAATTTGAATTCTGAAGTGTCACTACCAGAGCCATATTTGGCATGACTCTGGCTCAGTATGTAGTGTTCAGATATCAAAATGTCACTTGCTCATTTGTTAGCCTTATTGCTGCAGTGGAACTTTGTCATCTACAGAAGTTAAAAATGGCTTATTTCTGTAGCTGTTCATAGAATTTCAGGAAGGTGTTTCTTCATAAACTCATCAAAGTTAAAATCACAAAAACACATAACCATTTAGTTTGGAAAAGACCTCCAAGATCATCAAGTCCAATCTTTGACTGATCACCACCTTGTAAACTAGATCATGGTCCAAAGTGCCACATCCAGCCATTTCTTGAACCCCTCCAGGGACAGCAACTCCACCACCTCCCTGGGCAGTCACTGGATTTGCAGGAGGTATTGAAGAGAACAGGAAATTCAGTGTAAAAACTATAAACATCTGATGTGAACACCAAGCCCCTGTGAGGTTCCCAGCTTGTTCTCTAGCGACAGATTTGATTGTCTGTCTGACTGTAGCTGTCTCTTACAGAGCAGTTTTATCAGATTAAGATCACAGTGGTGATTTGTGCCATTTGGCACCTACAGTAATAGGCAGTGCTGTACTTACATGAGAGTCAGCAGATTCAATCCTTACCTTGAGCAGCATCTTGTAACAGCTACATAAAGAAATCAGTGGAGATTTTTAGATCAGTTGCTTTCATCTTCAACTTAAAAATAGGTAGAATTTCTCCACCATTAATAAAAATGTCAGAAAAAAAGGGTAAGTGCTAAATTACAGAGTGGGTTGAAGGGAGCAAAAAGGCCTGAGAGGGAGCTGATATCAAAAGATCCACTATTATGAAAGAGAAGCCTGGTGTAAGACCAGCCAATTGCAGACTGCAGTTATAGCTTCCTCCTAGTTCCCAACTCTTTGTAGTTGAGCTGAGGATGCTGAGATCACAATGATTCTGTTTAATAAAAGCTGCTTCCATTAAATGGTCACAGACTTGATACAACTTCCCACAGTGGCCATGTTGTATCTCTTTATTTCAAAATGTGACCATTGTTATCCAATATACTTCTCACAGTGAACACCCAGCTGGCTCCAGGGACACATTCTAACTCACAGAGATTCAAAATACTGGTGCTATCCTAGTCTGAAGAGGAGAATAACACAATTATCTTATCTTCAGCATACTTTCCCAAAAATTCCTACTAAAAGTTAAAGATGTTTTATTTATCTCCATTTAATGCAGAATTGATTTTGTGTGGGAAGACAGAGAATTAGCTATCCAGACAGATTATTGTCACTCTAAATTCTGCAAGAAAGAGTAATTGTCTACAATTGCAGAGGCTGTGCTACAACTAATTCATTTGCCACTGCCATCCTTAAACTTCAACAAATGAATATGTTAAGATAAATCAGGCACTTCAACATGCCCTAGCTAAAGCAAACTATTCTGATGCTCCTCAAATATTTAATCCACCACTGACATAAGTTCTGCATTGCTTTACAATGGCCAACAGAGCTTTCTTTTAAAAAGTGATAAGGCCAACCTTGGGCTAAAAAGAATTCAAATCCCAGCAACTGTTCAAGAATTAGGAACTAGTACCTTTCACATTCCCAGATTCACTTGGAAAGCTCTCACAATCCACAATTCTATTCCCTGAGGCCATCAGCTTCCAACCAAATATCACCAAAAAGAAAACAGGACAGAAGACATTTATCCTAGGCCTTACTCAGTTGCCTAGAAAGAAAAGAACCTAGTGCCACCACAAACAATTCTGTGTGACCCCAACATCATCTGCATCACTCACACATGTCAGTGTAGCCTCCAGCCTTTTCCCAGCCCACCTCTAACCTAACTCACATGTTATGGTAACTCATATTGAAAACTATTCCCAAGTGAGCCAGAAAGTACAAAAAAGGTGAAAAGATTATATGGCCTTACTCTGCTCAGACATCAGATGAAGAAAACACATCCAATGAATACAAAAATACTCTGACAGCATTAAATACTTCATGAAGTAAGAGAAGAAAACTAGTGGGTACTGTTCATAGCTGAAAGCAACTGGGGCAACTGATTCCTTGCTTTTACAGTGACTGAAGGTCTTTTCTGAGGCCTTCCAAGGGCTTATATAAAAATTTCACACATATACTTGCACCTGATATGTCACACAGAAAGGAAAAAATTCAGAAATATGGCAAACCTATATCTGACGTAGGAATATTTGTGCAATAATAAACATTCCAGTCCCCCTGACTAAAAATTGCTTCATCCAGTTGAAAATATTGGATTTTTCAAACTGTATTAATGGCAGTTTTAATGAATGAAGACATATCTTCATGTATGTTCAGACTGCATTAAAATGACACATCATCCAAGTGAGAGCCAAGTGAGCTGACATTCATAAAGATTAAACATGCAGGTCAACTGGGCAGGTACATAAGTGCCACATCAGCTCAGAATTCTTCCACAGAACCACTGAGGTTGTGTGGCACCTCTGGAGATGATCTGGTCCAACAGCCTACGAGTGGCATCAGCCAGGCCAGGCTGCCCAGGACTGCATCTGGATGGATTTTGGATTTCAAGGACAGAAACTCCACAACCTATTGGGGTAACCTGTTCCAGTGTCTAATCTCCCTCATGGGAAAAATATTTTTTTCTTATGTTTAAAGAGTATTTCCTGTGTTTGAGCATAATGGAATCCTAGAATATCCCAGGTTAAATGCTTTATATGGCATAAGTGATATTACATCCCAGGTATTGCTGGCCTTGCAAGAGACTGGCCCTGAGAAGGTGCTTGACACCCCTCTTCAACTGTTTGTGAAATGTGGTCATTTTTCACATAAACCTTTATACAGATATGAAATCCAGGAAAAGTCACAGCACTCTGTAGCTTTGGCCAGCTTCCCACAGTCATCTGTCCTGGCCAGCAAGGTCTCATTTCATAGCCAGTAGCTCTCCACATGCCTTTCACTTAGCTTAACTTCAGCTGAAGACCTTGTCATCTTCTGGCAGCCCTAACACATGCTAGGGAGAAAATTCCAGTATTTTTAATATAAAATATGAACTGAGGTCTGTATCAGACAGCAATGCTTTTGCTGTCTCCTATAAATTATTATGTCCAGTTAACACCCATCTCCTCAAAACTGTACAAATTAATTTAATTCAACTAATTTCTACTTTCTCATGTTTATGGCAGAAATTGAAGGAAATTTAAGAGGTGAATTATACTCTGTTTCCAAAAGCTCATTGCAGAAGTTTCAGAAGGTTCTGCTCTTCCCTATTCTTTTAAAATGAAAACAGAATAACACAGGGCCATAGGGATTTCTCTGCTTGGGAGCTGGCAGGGTGGTTTCTTTTGGTGTAATTAAATGTGCTTGCATGCAATTGCAAAGGGCACATCTTGCCCTATTTTCTTCTGCTCCTGTGTTTCTGTGGTTATTCTTCATATTTTATCTCTATTTTTAAAGTAAGTATATTTTTTCAATATAAACATTTTCCTTTGTCAGATGAAAAACACTAAAGTATTTCCAATAAAAAAGACATGAAGATGTTTTTATTTACTGCTATTTACTGAACAAGAGGGATTGGAAGAAGGCTGAGGTACAGGATATATGACCACATCTATCACTTTCTTAGAAAACTTAACTAAAAATGACACAATATATTGGCATTGCAGCTGTCTTCTCCCCTGTTTCTATATCACTCTTTTTTAAACCAAGTATTCTGTTATCCAAACTACTGCTGACACTAAAATACATGCTATCCACATTTTCTTGTAGCCAGAACTGGTACTGAATGAATCATTCCTATGACTCATCATAACTCTTTTTTTGCATACCAATGTTACAATGTACGGAACAATTTAACATAAAAAGTGGAGTTGTCCCCCTGTTCTGATAGAATCTTTTTGCTAAAGATTCAAATTACTCTCTTTCAAATTATTTTAATTTATGTTCTTCCTGGGATTTTGCTTTATTGGCAGCAGAAACAACAGCAATTAAAGTTTAAAAGCTCATCTTTTAATCTTTGTGGATAGCCTTGATGAAAAAGACACAGTCTCCATACATCGAGTGATATTATAGTTTAAAATGTCAAGAGTTATCAATAATTTATTTTTTTACACAGTTCTAAGGCCTAAATGAATGCCTGGATTAAGCATGCTTTTATATTCCTGCACCAAAGAATCTTTTCCCAGCACAGTTATCCAAGCAGTACGAACCACAAGAAGCACTATAAAGCCTCCAGTTCAATTCACAGAAGTCATACACCAGCTATCCTTTCTTGATGAAAGACTATATGGTACCCCTGGGACACTAACTAATAGTGGGATTTGTATTCTGGTACCCTGCAGATACTCAGGAAAGCAAGAAGGAAAATAAATCACTTTCAACCACCTGGATAACTTAGAAGATCTACTCAGATCAGGAATTCAGGTCCCAGATCTGGTATTTTCCCCATAGTTTCCTGTGGAACATGATCACACTCAACTACTTACTCAGAAGGATATTTAGCAGGAATTTCCCTCTGGAGGGACTGCTCATGACAGCATGTGAGATAGAAGACATTTGAAGGTTGGTAAAGAGGATTAATGTGTGTTGAGTGTACAGTATGAGAAAACAGAAGTGCTTGGAGGAAACCAGAGGAAATCACAAAATGGTAGGAGGTGGTAGAATGAGTGAGTTGTTTTTCTCAGTGCACAGATTACTAGGGCCACTCACAGGAAAAGGGTTTGCTTAGGTAAGCAAACACTCTGAGGTATTCAATGATTGCAGTTTCTTACTACAAAGAGGCCAGAACTGTCCAAGAGCAGTGGGTGGTAACAGACTATGAAGCATGTGCTGGGAAGGAAGTGAATGCAGCATTTGCAGTGAGTCCTGCTGCAGGCAAATTACAGCAATCTAAACTACATCTTCTGAACAGTGCACATGCAGCTATGGAGGCTGCTGACCCTAAACCCTGAAAGTGGCAATGCATTTTTTTGTGTGTCAGTATGTAAGAGCTACCCTGCTAGCAGCTGAAAGTTTTTCAGAAATAAGAAGTTGTTTGGTATATGGTATCCCATGAGCACAGTCTTCTGATGAGATCTGATGAAGGCAAAAAGCTTATTAAGTAAGTTCATATAAATTGAACTAAATACATGCACTTCTAAATAAAGTTCACATAAATAAATCTAAATAAACACAGCTGTGATATTTCAGAGAGTAATGTAATGTTCTTTCTATGCCTCCTTAATGTATGAGACGAGCATATCAGTGTCAGAGTTTAACTGTTTCATGCTAGATAGTGACAGTATAACCAAAGGTTTAGCAAAACTTTTTTTGCCAGTTTTGCCATGCCCTTAGTGCCCCATCTGTTGATATAACTGCTACAGATCTGTTATGAGACATAGGCAGTTGTCCTTTTGACTGCTTTTTCTAGGATCATGTCCATGGTGCAAGCTCCCTCTGCTGTAGCCAGTGCAGTGCTGGGTCCAAGCTCCACAGTACTGCAGGGAGGCAGACACTGAGGAAATGGCTGAATCTTGAACAGATTTGCCTCTAGAGTGCTGAGGGTGTCTCCATTGCTTGACAATAAAATGCTCTGCAGTTCTTACTCACTATTTGTACTGCATGATGGAACTCTGAACTTTGTGAAACGGCTAACCATTAGTGTCATGCCAGCCAGAAATGCTACTCTGATGTCATTCATTTTATTCTCGGAATAAAATGCTCTGAGTGATAATTTGCTTGCTGGTTTTAAATGTCACCAAAATGTCCATAGCATCTTGAACAAGCATTTAGATATCATTTTCATTCATTATAAAGGAAACTTTTTCATAATCATTTGGACTTTAGAACCTGATCCAGATAATATAACTGTAGATGATATTTTCTGATTTAATAAAAAAATAAGGCATATTTTGGGTCTGAAATTGCCAAAGGTTTTCTTGCAGTCTTAGTATGTAGTGTCCAGAAGGCTAGTTCAAACTTCCTGCATACTGTAGATGTTGAGCCGAAGAGTCACTACACAGCTTAATACTTCTGTCCTATCCAGATTAAAAAAAAAAAACCTTCATCACTTGAAAAGCCAGGATCTTTGTAGCTGGAGGGAAGGTATCTCCCAGGAACAGTGTAATGGTAGATAACATTAATCCAGCTATCTCCTGCTTGGGGAACAGAATAGTTAAATTTGAATTAAGCCTTTTTTGCTTTCGCTATAAGGTATTAAATAATATTAAATTACATTGTAATACTATCACAGTGTAGAGAATGCACTATGAATTTCCAAAGACCAAATAGCTGAGTGCTTTCTTTTAATTCCCGCCACTCTCAGAAAAGGTCATGATTGCTTGACACTACAGCTCACTTGCAAGGAACAGTTCAAATGGTCATTCAAGTAAGCATGTTAAGAGAAGAAAGTGCCTTGATCATTTATTTGAAACTTGGCAATGCCATTTCCATGTATTTCTATCCAATATTCTGATACATGGGCAGAATTAGCCATAACAATAACATGCCGCCATCTCTCCCAGCTTACAGCCAAACAATCTGAACATGTGGAGTCGGTCTCACTAACAGGGATCACCTTCCAATTCAAGAAATGAAAACATGCAGACTTCAGAGTAATTATGATCATGTCATTTTAAAACCCTCAGTGCTTTCCAGAGTCCTCTCGTTCTCTGGCACCCATTTTGCTTTAGTAGTTTCTCAGGTTTGGTAATGTGCTCAGAAGTTTCTTACACAAACATCTAGAACCATTAAAAAGTTTCTGTGATGGAATTACAGAGGCCAGAAACTGTTTCTTTTGTGAGTGATATATGGACATGGAAAATCTCCAGAGGGAGAACACCAGGTGATGCATAAGTTGGAGAAATCCTGAAGGCAGAGAATCTCTCCCCCATGATTTCATGGACCATGTATCCCTGAGGGTAATGTCAGGAATTATACCATCATTTTCAAGAGTACCTATCTTCTACCTGCCCGCAGCTCCTGGGTACTGAAGGAGCAGTGTGCCAGACCAGAGTGGATTAAGACTATCAGAATTTGACACTGACCTAGTGCATTAGGGATGGGAAGGTTGGTAGAAGCCCCTCTAATTCTATAAAATCCTCTAACTGCCAAGAATACCATTACCCAAATGTTAGATATTGCCAACTCCTTATCTGTTTTCCATAGAGAGGATCATGTTTTGTGCTACACATTTAAATTTCAGTTTTCCCCACCCAGGTATTCAGTTATAAATTTCATATTTCCGTCAAATAGAAACAAGGAGAAAAATTAAATTAGACAAGAGAAGGATATATGATGTCTGAAGGATAAATGCTGGAGGCAATGAGTTAGATTGTTTCTTTGATTTATTAAATAAATCAGCTGGTATTCCTAACCTAAACACTCTTTTTACTATACTTTGTCTCATATTGATGGGTTCACTGATTTTTCTGAAATACCTCCCATAAACCTCCCTAAAGGTTTAGAAAGACCACAGGGAAATAAATCAATGACAACATGCCAAAGTCCATCACAAGGGCTGCTGTTCTAATTCATTTGATACAGGTCAACTCAGATCATGCAGTTGGAAAGCTGACATTGATTTAATTAACTGCAGTACACGGTATTGTTTTAAAAGGAGATATTCTTTCCATGTTTTACATATACATTTTATGACATACCCAAAGCAAAAAGCTACACTTGGAACATTGGAAAAGAATACAGCAAAACTGAGTCACTGAATAAAATGCTGCTTCCAGTTTAGTCTGATTTAAGAAAGAGAGGTAGAGATGATCTCCCTGAGAGCTAACAGAATCAGAAAATACCAGTGAAGTGATTGATTTCTGTTTAAAACTTAAAACATATAGAACAGAAGAGAATACAAAAGCTCTGAATCTGAAACTCCAAAAGTCAGAAGGGGAAAAATTACTACTTTAATCAAAATCTAGGAAGAGAAATAGTAATGTGATACCCAACTGGACTCTACACACCTGTTCTTCTTTAATTTTAGACTGTTGAATTGATGTTCAGGTCTGAGCCCAGATTGTCTCCTGCCACCTTGGCACTGGCCTTCCTTGGCATTGGAAGAAGTCAGTGAGAAAAGTAGTAAACATAAAAGTGCAACCAAGCCTCAGCTGTGAAAGTCAAAAGCTGATCCCAGCCAGGGAAGAGCCCTGTGACCCTCTGACAGGATGATCTCCTTCGGTATGGGTCCACTGTTTCTGTGCTGAGAATATGGGGTCACAGAATCAGAGAATAGCTTAGGTTAGAAAAGACCTTTAAGATAATCGAGTCCCACTGTGAATATGACACTGTTAAGTCCATCCCTAAACCATGTCCCTAAGTACCACCTCTACACAAATTTAAGTACTTCCAGAGAAACCCTTCCTTGGGTTTCCTATTCCAGTTCTTGACAATCCTGTTAGTGAAGAAATTTTCCCCAATGCCCAGTCTAAATCTTCCCTGACACAATAGGGGCCATTTCCTTTTGTCTTACTCCTTGCTGCCCGAGAGAAGAGACCAACACCCACCTGGCTACAGCCTCCTTTCAGGGAGTTGTAGAGAGCAATGAGGTCTCCAGGCTAAACTCAGCTGCTTACCATTAGATTTGTGCTCCAGACCCTTCATCAGCTGATGAGATGAAGTAGTAGTGAGGGGCCCAAAACTGAGCATAGCATTCAACATTTACCAGTGCTGAGTACAGGGAGAGAATCCCTTCCCTAGCCAGACAGCTGTCCAGCCACACTTCCCAAGCCAGTAGCATTGCATATTGGGATAACTGAGTAAAATGTAGGTCTAGAGCATCACCTGGGGAAATGCAGGGCTTATTACCTGCCTACTGCTGCTGGGAAAGCTGCAAAAGATATGTGTTGTGGCTTTTTCCTTCCTCTCCTCTATTTCCTTTCTGCCCTCCCACAAGAGTAAGGGGAGAGGGAGCAGAAATGAAACCAGGACTTGCACATGTTCGCTGCTTATTGGGCTGTGCATGCATGCCAGAGGGCACAACCAACCCACAGCCAGGCTCTGGCTACAGCTGCCACTCTGCAAGGACGTGTTCAGCTGGTGTCTGAGGTGGTGCATCCTTCCTGTTCCCACAAGCCTGCCTTTACTCCTTGGTGTCACAACTATCTGCTACTCGCTCTGGATGCACATCTGGTGTGGTAACCTCTTCTCCCCATGAGGAAGCGTTTGGAGGTGGTCTAAGAACACTGCAGCAGTATGACTGCACTGCTTGTACTGATGGACAGCACTGAGACAGACTGACTGCCATGCCTAGCACATGCACAGTGTGACCCAAGCCCACAGAGCACAAACAAACAGTTTAACAGGTACCTGCTGGAGCAGAAATAAAGCTGTGCATCAATCCACATGTCTAAAAAGGAACAATGACGTTTCTGCAACAGAATCCACATGCTGGTCAAAATTAAATGAATTATTCATACCAACCACTATAGCTGATTCAAACCAATATTTTATGTTGCAAATTGGATTCTTCCCCAGATATTACCTAGTTCCAGTTCTATATTCTTTAATACTGTGAGAATCTGGGTGATTCACTGTGGGATCCCCTTTCTTTTGAGAATGTATGTGAGCTAGCCTCAGGCTCAGATTTTTTCAACACCTATGGAACGATATTTCCTTTTCCTGTTTTCTCTCCCCTAACTGGAACTGTTATTCCCAGTGTCCCTGGAGTTCAGTCACTCACAATTGGGGTCAATGAAGAGACATAAGAAGGAGACTTAGAGTATTTAGTCTTTTCTATGAAGACAGCCCTGAAACCAAATATATCAAAACCAAAAAAAAAAAAAAAAAAATTGCCACGGCTTAGAGCACATTTCTCCCTTCCATTTTTCTGAATATTTCTTGCTTTTATTAGAATGTACTTGATTCCCTTTTGTAAGGATTTTCAATTCTCAAATATAAGTGTCCAAAATAACATGTACTGCAGAAGAAAAATAAATTCATACCAAATCTAACAACCCCACCCTTTCAAAAACCAAGGAAATAACCACACACATACATGCACATAGAGTGTAAATCTGTATCTATCAGAAATATATATCAGGGAATGCTGGATTCTTTACATCAGCATTAACACTGTTCAACACTGATGAGATGGGAAACAAAGCAAACAGGAAAACTGCATAAAATTATGAATTTTATTTTGATCTCAACCACATAACTTCAGACCCAGACTTTTTAAATTGATAGAGATTTATTCCAGATTCATAGCATTTAAATGGGTCTGTAAGGGCTGATGATTACTGCAGCTAATTACTCAGATTAGAATAATCAGAATGCACTAAGTTCAGCAGCATGAAGCAGTCTAGTCTTGACTTGGCTAGAGAGTGGAAGTAACATAAACAAGGAACATTCAAACTTAAATTATTTTGGTACATAACTTTCTTCTTGATCTCCTAGAAGAGAAGGCGTTTTAAGCAAATGAGGAGGAACAAATGCTTAAATGAATTTTTGGGGGGCATAACAGATACATACAACAAAATGGAGTTTTGTCCAAAGAATAACTTTGTTGTCAGGTTGGAAATGCTTTTATTGATGTGATGAAAAGGCTCAAGGTTGTTTTAAGCCAATATATAACAACTGATACCTTTTAAAAGTTTACAGACTGCCAGAAAAACAGACAGATTTCACAACATTTAAATTTCAAAAGCTGTAAAAAAACATGTTTAAGAAATATGTTTATGCCTACCTAACAGCTATGAGATAAAAAAGAAATAACTAAACATGTACAGCCCATGCTACCTACATGTACAATATTTGACAAAGTATTTTTATCAGATGGTGATGTGTTAGAATGAGCTGATAAGACAAAACAGATGAGACATTTCTTTGTACTAGAGGTGCAAAGCCTTCAGACATCCTGGTAGCATTGCAAGTCAAACTGTAACTCCCTGGTGGCTTTTCTGGCATGTAAAATAAGATAGACAACACCTGCCACTACATGGAATGCTTAGAAGAAAAATTACCATGCTGCATGAACTTTTTTGTCTCCTGTCTCTGGGTAGAGGACTGTGTTTGAGACTTCTCTTTTGGGTCAGCATCCAGCCTCAGAAACAGCAGTGTCAAGATCCAAAGTTTTAGGAGCTGGGAAGCCATTAGAGGTTTTTCGGGAATATACTTTACAGAGAGTCTTTAGAGCCAGACATACTTTTGATATATTAATATGGTCTCAATTAATGTGATGAGAGATTAGGCTGCTAGAAAAGCTGGGAAACAGCCCTGATCCTCCAAAATGGCAAGGTTTCGGCAGTGTATTATTTCTGATACAGAAGGATAGCAGGATTTTAAAAAAACCAAAACATAACATAACAAAAGAAAACCAAACAAAAACAAAATGGAAGAGTTGTATTTCTCCAAAAACATTATTTCAGGGCACCCAGGTTATTTATGTCCTTATTCTATACAATCTGGATTTTTTTTTTCTCTCCCATAGTTCAAGCAAGCAACTCAACTGCAAGAAACCTTGAAATTCTGGTATGGGTTAACTATTTTTTTTCTAATTTATTTAGAGAAAGAAATATGCCCAACCAAAACCAGTATTTCGTCCTAATTATTTTTCAAAAATACTTCAGACTTAATGAATTGCTTTTTCAATGGAAATAAAAGGCATGTTTGAATCTTTTTTGCTAAATTTAGTCTTTTAGTGACATATTGCTTTCTTTAACACACAGAATTTAATATCCAAAGCCCAAGTGAAGGTTTGCAAAATCTTTGTATATAACAGAAAACATAAAACACAAACGCATGGTACAAGAGACTTAATCAGATTTTTTTGTTCTCCTACATTATCTCAACAAAATAATTTGTCCCACTGCTCACTCCTCCTTAATCCAAAAGCTTGTGTGAAGAATTTTAGAAATCACAGAGAACTGTTAAACAATAAGCCAAGTATTAGGAAGGTGCTAGGTCTGAAACATTTTCCAAGTAATCTACTTTACAAGAAAATTGTCAGTTGTTTGTGACAATGAAATAGTTTGTCATAATTGCATTGTCTTTCTAAAAAAAAAAAGAAAAGGTCCTAGTTAGATATTAATCTTCTCTTATTCAGGGCAGCATACAGGATCACCAAATATTGATCAGGAATTCCTGATAATTAATACAGTCAAAGTCATTTGAATCAGTTGCAAACTTAAAGGTGAAATTTGTATTGCTATTTATGACTAATATGAGCAATCAGAGCCATTGACAAACTTTTGCTAACTCAGTGCAAGGAGAAGAAACAACAACATTGTTATTACCTCTGGTCTCTTCTTCCCTCGGTAAGAGTGAACAATGGTACAAGAGATAAGGACATGACCTGTTGGAGTGAGTGAGAGGAGGTTCATGAAGGTGCTTAGAGGGATGAAGCACCTCTCCTATGATGACAGGCTGAGAGAATTGGGGTTGTTTAACCTGGAGAAGAGAAGGCTTTGGGCAGACCTTAGAGCACCTTCCCATACCTGTAATGAACCTACAGGTGAGCTGGAGAAGAACAATTTACAAGGACCTGCAGCAGTAGGACAAGGGGGAATGGCTTCAAATTGAAAGAGGGATAGTTTACATTAGATATTAGAAAGTAATTCTTTACTGTGAAAGTGGTGAGGCACTGCAACAGGTTGCCCAGAGAAGCTGTGGATGCCCCATCCCTAGAAGTGTTCAAGGCCAGGTTGGGCAGGACTTTGGGCAACCTGGTCTAGTGGACATTTCCCTGTCCATGGCAAGAGAGGTCGGAACTAGATGATCTTGAAAGTCCTTTTCAGCCCAAACCATTCTATGGTTTGATGATAAGTGGCACTCTTCTGACTGCACGGAGAGGAGGCAGCAGCAGAATAGCAGCAAGAGAACTGCCCTCACCCTGGGGGCAGGGACAGGCACTGCCCCACTGGGGGGATTCACACCCAGGGTGCTCAGAGAGCTGGTCAGTTACACAGCTGACAAAGAAAAACATGTACCCTGAATCACTACAACCTTGTGTAAAGGTCCTTGCTAATGAAGGAGTACTTGCACCCTCCCAGTAACACCATGCACCAAAGGCACATCACACAGCTCATCTTTCCCACTCCAGACCATTCTTACCCTGGAAAAACTCTCTGACAAACCACTGCCTTTGCTGGAACAACTCAGCCTACTGAAAGGGGGCTGAAATATATCTTTTAACACAAAATCTGAGACTGCCTTCAGTATTTCTGAATCCTGCAATATTGTGGGAAAGTTCAAAGACCAGCTTTGATCACTATGACGTTGAATTTCTAAGAAACCTGTAACAGAATTAAGAAGAATAAATAGGAATTAGAGTATTTAAATAAAAAGAAGAAGAAGAAAATATCTGGAGGGATTTTTAGAACTTTTGGATAGAGATGATCTGAGAAGAGGATGATAAAGGAAGCAGCCAAAATTGTAACTAGGGACAGAGGTTAAAAGTTTCCCTTTAAAATACTTCCAAATTTTAGCTTCAACTTGTAAGAGATTTAAGGATTGGAGTGAAATCATTGAGCTCAAGCTGTCTTCATTAGAGCTACTCATATGAGGAAACTGAGCAGGATCTGGACATAAAACAGAAAGGCCTTTGGCCTTGTTTTCATTGCCAAGTATTTTCTAATTGATACTGCATGTAAACTCTGCCCTCTGCTAATACACTAAATAATCAATGCTATCCAAACCCATGGCTCATTTTCTGCCTAAAATGTGATTTTGTTTGTATCACTGCCACAGGAATGATGAGGGAGCCAGGAGGGTGCTGTGTCATTGGACGGCTCCCTCCTCTTGTTGCACCATGTTTGTGTTACTCTGTGCTTGCTAAAGGAGAGGTCAGAGCCCTCTTAGCTGTAGTCCCCTGGTAAATCCCCTCCTAACTGTAATCCCCTGCACCTTGAAAAGGATGGGATTCCTCTGCTTTCTCTGAACATTGCTTTATGTCCATGAAACTACCAGCCAGCTTTAAAGAGACCAATTATCCAAATCCTACAAAGTTCATGTGACCTTTGGACAGCTATCTAATTAGCAAGAATGTATTCTAGGGCTTGGAAAGCCACAATGTCCTGAAAAATGGGTAATACTTTTGTCATCTCAAATAATTTTGGTAAACTGCAGAATAAACTCTAAAACAGGACTATGAGTTATTGTGATTCAGGAGGTTTTATTAATCCTGTTATTCTGCAGCATTAAAATCTTACTAAATATTACAACTGAGCCACATTAATTTACCCGTAATATACAACTTAATCGCGCTTGTGCCACAAAAAACAGTTCTGTATTGCTGGTTCTTGAAGTTTATTACATCTTATCAGCAATACTAATATAAACATAAGCAAGAAGCAGAATAGCACCTACATAGCAGTGAGAAGGAGAGAAAGAGAAAGAAGAATGATGGCTTCTTCTTCTTCTTCCCTGACATTTTATACCATTTTTTACGTAACTTATTGTTTATACTTTTAAACCAATATGTGTTATCCAGGTATGTCCATGTCAGTGGAACTGCAGTGGAATTCTATCCAATAGCTCCACAGCAGAACAGATTCATTCCCATGAATCATGGGTAGAAGAAAGGAAAAAAGAATTTTTAACTGCGTCAAACCTCCATCTTGGCTCTTACCTCTTATTAACTCACTACAATAACAATCTTTGAAACCCTTCACCATTTCACCCTGTGACATATTGCATACTATTCTTATCACCTAATTTACACTGCAGTAGATCCCAGAGTCTCTATGAGGGTAGGTAGCTTCCTCCATGGATGCAAATCAAAATAGGGGCTCTCCAGTGGGAAAGGCCACTTCTGTTCTCCAGGTTTCATATCAGGTTTTGTAACAGATGTTCCAATAGGCTTCATAGCATATTCTACAACAGGTTTCATAACTGGATTTATAGTAAGTTTTGCAGCAGGTTCCACAGCAGGTTTAACCTCAGGGAGAGGGGAATTCTCTGCATTCTGGTTTATCTCAGGTTCCACCTGAGGGGGAGAATTATTCTCCACATTCTGTTCTCCAACACTAAAGAAACATGTTCAACTTCACTGTATAATGCAAGAGTATTTTCAGAATACAAACTCATGACTTAAGGCTGGTCTCTGAAGTCAAATTCTGTTTCCCAACAGTTGCTCATTCTCTGATGGTATCCCTATATATTATGACACCTGATGTAGGTAAAAGCTACTTTAATGCTACATTAACATCTCAGAAGCTGAACAAACCATCTCTGACTTGCACAGTTCTTGGTGGTGGTGCTTGATGCTGAGTCTAGAAACTCACTGTATCAGGTACTGGTGATAGATAATGACTTGTGAAAACAGTTCTTTCTTTTGAGATTTTCCTCACTTGTCTTCTGGTATAATTGAATAATTTTATAATATTTACATTTGTTTTATAGGTCGATTCAAAATTTAAGGAATTATAATATCAGAAAGAGTTTTTCTTAAATCTAACCATCTCCTATCAGAAAGAGACTTCTAACACATCTTTGAATTCATTTTTGTTTGAAGTGGAAAGATCTTAAAATACCTCAAGTCATGCAATGTCTTTGAAAAAAAACCCAGATATTGACCATGTCTATGCATTTCTCCTATAATAAGTCATCCTTGTAGGCAAAAATATGCACCTTATTTCTTATTTAAGTGTGACTTCCAGCAATTACAGTTTCATTGATTGCTCTTGCTACATTCAAATGGTGATTTCCCCTGCCTTGTGTTGCTCTTTGGTAAGTGAAACAGGGTGCTTTGGGAGCTGCACAGTAACATCATCTCATTTGCTTTCTAATCATTCTTCCATGAACACTCTTCAGTGACAAACAGTCAGTGTCGACCACACACTCCAAAACAGAGAGAGGGGGTGGGATTGCTCTCACTTAAGATACAGCCCAGATGGCTCCCTGCAAGTAGTCACACCAAGCTCTTGTTAGTCAGCCAGGGTTCCTTTTCATGTATGATTCACAGCGTGCTTTGTACATTTGAGATGAGGTGAATAATACCCTAAAAATGCCTATTTGAAGATAATGACATTATTTGGATAAATTCTTCTATTCCAGAAGTGGCAACATCAGTAAAATTACATGTGGGAATTTTTTTATCCTACACAATTGCCTCAATTTACCTACCCAGCAGTCGTGTTTGCCTATTTGTCCAGTGTTTCCAGAGTGTGCTCCATTCTTCCGCTCATCCTCATGGCCCTCTTCTGGACTTACTCTAACAGGTTCATGTCCTTCTTTTGTTGGGGGTCCCAGAGCTGGATCCAGTACTCAAGGGGTCTCATGAGAGCAGAGTAATGGGGGAGAATCCCCTTGCTCGACCTACTGCCCATGCTGCTTTGGATGCAGCCCAGGATACTATTGGCTTTCTGGGCTGCAAGGGCACATTGCCAGGTCGTGTCCAGCCCCTCATGCACCGACACCCCCAAGCCCTTCTAAGCGGGTCTGCTCTCAATCCATTCTCCATCCGTCCTGTATTTCTGCTTGTGACTGCCCCAGCCCAGGAGCAGCCTCTTGAACTCAGCCTTGTTGAACTTCATGAGGTTTGCAAAGTCCCACATCTCAAGCCTGTCCAGGTACCTCTGGATGGCATCCCTTCCCTCCAATCTGGTGACCACACCACACAAAGCTTCGTGTTTTCATATGATGTCAGTCTCTATGTACTCTTCCCAGCTTATCCATCCTAGATTCTGCCCTCTGTAGGCTAAACGCAGTCATATAAAAAAGTAGTTTATATTCTTTCACCTATTCAAACACAGAATTCATAAACATGCAGGAGCAATGTTCCATATATGTGAATATGTGTGCTGAATTTAAAGTCTCAGCAAAAGTTTAGTCTCAGACTTCAAAGGTTTTGATTCCAATAACCAAAGAAATTTCTAACATGTTCATGGTTCTTCTGATTTTTTATCCAGGTAATCAAGAGCATTGAGTCATGACACAGCCATGTGTTAACATAAAAAAGTGCCCTGAAGCCAAGGTTCTCTTCCAGTGTCTACTATTAGTTTCAGTATGCTTTCATTAGAACAATAGGATATTTTAAATTAAAATTAATTGCTAAAACATTAACAATTGCTCCATAATCTAAACCAAGAAAGGGTTTAGAATAATCTTGTTAGTGCTTTTTTCCTTAGAAATACCCATTTTACCAAATTGATACAGTTTACGAGAAAGGAAAACTGGCAAATTTCCATTACCGCTATTTGCATTGTTTTTTGGAAATTCTGAAATGTTCTGTTACAACATTTTCTCAAAGAAAAAGACTGCATTTTTTCATGATTAAGAGAATCTTATTTTTAGAAGCTAAGAAAAACATTTCCTAGATCTTCCAGTATTTTTTTCAAAATTAGAAGAAGGAAAAAATCTAATTTGATATTATTTTAATGTTCATCTGTGTGAGTTCATTTTAAGTATGATAAACATAAAAAAGCAAAAGTATATGTGTGTGTTAAGTCATATGGAAAGTATTGAGCAAATCCTTAGGAGAGAGTATAAAAACACAGTTTTCCTTCTTCAGACTTCCTTTTGAAATGCAGGATTTTATTGCTCAACAACTACCAAACATTTAATAAGCATGGAAAATTTTCTTCCAGGATGCAATTTTTTTTTTTTAATATATGCAAAATTTAGCTTCTACAGCATCTTATAATGAGCATTTAAAGTGTAACTATGTATTTTATGCTGCTTGCAAACTTCATTTCACGCTCCCAACATTTTTTTCATTTGAAGCAATGAATAATTGCCTATCTACCTTCTCAGCAGCTATCATAGAGAGCCATAGATATGTCTCCTAAGCTGAAAAGCCCTTGAAAACTGTATTTATTGTTTCTTATATAAAATCTGTTCTTTATCTTTTAATTTCAGTTCTTAAACTCTTTTGACAGTCCAATTTTTCATCCTGGTTTAGTCTGGGAAAAATGTTGAATTATAAAAATAATATTCTTTGGGGATGGGAAAATAATTTTCTGTCCAGCTCTAACTTTCAGTTCCATTTCACTATCGAGAACAAAGCATCTAAAATCTGCAAACATGTATAATACATCTGGAAGCAGGTACTTCAACACTGAGAGATTCTTAGACAATGAAATAAATTTAATCTCCATGACTTCCTCAGGTGATTTGTTGCTACACAATCTTCTACTATTTTATTTGCATTAAATGTATTTGCCATTAATAATTATTACCATCTGTTCAAGTTGGGGTCTGATTTGTAGTGCTATAAATTAGAAGTAGCTCTGCAGAAATCAGCCTGAATTTTGCTTTAAATGGTAAACTTGGTCATATTCTACTGTTTTCATTCATGCCTGCTGCAAGTTTATAAACAGTAACGTCTGTAGAAAGAAATTGGTATAGCCTCAGAAATCAAGTCACTTTAGGGAGTCACAAAATTTCCAAAGGGCAATAACATTTATAGACACCCAAATTAAAACATGCAATACTAGAATATATTTAGCACATCTGCATTTCAGTTTATGTGTATATATTAAAAACCAAACAAATAAAACAAAGATAATTTAAGAAAATCAAATGGTCTCATGCACTGGTTCTGCAAACTTACAATTCTGGCCATACCAAAGCTGCTAATGTTAGTAACCAGCATGATTCTAGATGTGTTATGTAACACGTGCATACAAATTAGAAGTTTTTCTATTTCTTTGCTGAAAAGTGAAGCAAAATAAGCTATATATAAGACAAAGCCAATTGGTTGAAAGGTAACACCTACAGGAAAATAAACTGATAAAAGTGAACGTATGTGCTATCTCCCGATCAAGGATATTTGCCTCTCCAGAAGCCACGTTTCACCAAGAACAGATCATACAAGATGGATTTAACAGTAACTATGTCCCACTGATCATTGCTGTGAAAGATATTGACCCCTATTGCCTTATCTTATTTGCAAGTCTGAGGATTTATCCACAGGATAAGCCACGACAGGTGCCTTCATAGAATATGAAGGGGGAAGAAACAAAATATTTTTGCATAGGAGTAGCATTGGAGAAACTAAAGAAATTGTTATTGAGCAACTGTTTCTTAGTTGAGCTCAATTAATTAATCCACAGTTTACTTAAGAATATCTACTTTTTGCTGCTAATTTAGGCCTATAAGACAGTTGCTTTCTAAGGTATAAGAACTAAACATTCTAGTAATAAAATACTTAATCAGAGACTTTAGTGGTGGATGCAACTTTACATCCTTGCTATATTTTGTGTCATAAAAAGTATTCAAGACAAAGACCAGCTCTGTAATTGTGGTTAAGACTTGCCATCATTTCAGAAAACAATTTCTAAAACATTAAGGATGTAATTTCCAGTAGTCTTATTAATCATCTGTGAAAAAATTTACTATTACTCTATACCAAAAAGGCAGCATGTATTGCAGGAAAAAAAAAAAAAGGGCAGTATAATGCAGACATTGTGACAGTGATTTTACTGAATCAACTGCTGAAGAAGTAAATTAACTTTTTACTATGAAGCTCCAGAGTGAGCAGAAGAACTAACTTACCAAAATACAGGGGAAAGTGTGCACTGTTAGAATTAGAATACAAGGAAGGTTTACATTCTATCTGGCACTTCAAATACAATTTCAGTGTTCCATTTATCCTCAACCATAATACTTTCTCTATTTCAGTTAGAAGAACTGAAAAGAACAACTGAAAAATCACAAGCTTTCCATCTGAAAAGTTTGTAATTTGGGAGTCAGTTTGATAGCTTGTTTCCAGATCCCACATCCAAGCTAGGACCTAATTCTTCTACATCAAGCTTCTGGAATACAGACTTCCTGTACTCCATGTCTGTCACTCCATGTACCCAACAGCCTACTTCACAGAGATTTTGTCACTGCTGTTTAGCAGTGATCACTGATCATTGAATTAACATTCATTATTCCAGCACAATTGTGATGACTTGCAGGAAGGAGCCGTGTATCTGTCTCTCGAGTCATAATATACTACATAAGTTCAAGGCTCCATTTGATAAATATTGCAATATCATTTTAAAATATGCTAATATACATAAAAAAGAGAAATACTAGAGATCAGAGTAAGTAAAGTCAGTACTAGAAACACACCTTTGATTTAACTTTTTTTAAAATCAGAATTTAGTGATAGTCTATCAATTCTTAATATATTTACTTTGACATTACATGCATTAGTATAGCCATCAATTCTTTTTTACAGTAGCATATGCACCCATATTCCTTTCAAAATCTTAATATTCTGCATGTAGTATATTATCTTGAAATATAATTTTAATATGAAGTTTATAATTTTAATATAAAGTTTCTATTTTAAATATAAAAATATTCTGTTTAATAGCATCCCAAAGTAATTCAAATGGCATTTCAGGGAAGGAAAAAACTCACATCCCTGTTGTGGGTCAGAAAAAACTCAGATGAAAATCTTGTCTGTTTTCAATCAGGAAAACAGGAAAAAGTCTTTCACAAGTCAGATGCATAAAACCTTTTACTCAGCCTGAAAAACTCCATTTCCACTTTCATATTCTGTTGTTCACATGATGGGTCCACCAGATGTTTTCTCATGGAGCACCAGACCACAAGCAAACTGAAATTCTGAAAGCTGTTGTAAAACAGAATTGCCACCCTCTGGTTGGCTTTTCTGACTGCAGGACATCCGTAACAGGAGGGGGGCAAAAAAGCAGACAAGAGGGAGAGGACATATATTAACACTGCAAGTCTTTCTGCTAATTATAAAACCATTTTATGGTAGCTTGCATTTAGGAAATCAAAATGTTTAATAAGTAAACAAGGTGAGCACTACTTTACACCAGGTTTCAGCAGGACTACTTTATTGACTCAGTTGATTACACAGCATACCAGCACCATGTCCCTGAAATATAATCATATTTGAGATTGTTCTTTTAGGTAAAAATATCTCCTCTTGTAAGACAGTTCCCTTTTCTGGACTGCAGTTACATGTATCTATGCAAATGGCACAACAATAGGAATACCTGAATTACTGCTGAGCAACCTATAGCAAAGATATTTCCAAGATTAAAGGCTCAGGTTCTGGAAGCAGGAAAGGCAGGTTAACGTGTCACTGCCTCTTCTCACAGCATCTCACTGGGGACAGCAACACGACTTCACCTTTTTATAGCTTGATAGCTTTCCAGATCTATCAAATTCAGCAGACCCTACAAATACTGATACACAGGCTGGAGACAAGCCTCAAAGGCAATGAATTTCATTTTACAGATATATCTCTTCTCAGTTCTTGTACAACAACAATAAAAAAAAGTGACTGAGGGTGACATGATTTGGTATGTCAAGTTGGTGATCAAGTAGTTAAATGTTTAAAGGGCTTATGGCACATTTGTAATGCTGAAAATGATTGAGGGGGTGAGATGAGGACATGGGTGGAGTGGAAGATGAGAGTCAGGTTCCATAATTCCGTTTCACATCCAAGTCCTCTCCAGGCAGCAACAATGGTTTATAAAGGCTTTTGCCTTTATAAAGACTGTGCAGGAGCCTGTACTGGTTCTTCCTTTTTCACTCGCTGTTTTGTCTCTCCTCTCATAAGGCTCTTTCAAGTGGCTTTCTGCTTTCAAGAAATATTAGAACTTCATAGAATTTCATCAGGAGAATGTGCTACAATCTCTTCTGCAAAGTAACTTGACTTAGAAGGCCTATAATAGTTTTTTCTCTAAAATATTCCTTTAGTCTGCTGAGAAAGAAGAAAGGAGAGATCACAGAATACCCTGAGTTGGAAGGTACCTACAAGGATCAAGTCCAAATCTGAAGTGAATGGCCCATATGGAGATCTAACACACAACCTTGGTGTCATTAGCACCATGCTCCTACGAACTGAGCTAATCTCAGGGTAAGATGTTTTAATAAGTAGAAGGAAAGAAAAAAGTGAAAACTTGAGTTATTTTAGAGCATAGAGAATGTGAAAGAGTATGAAGGACAAGGATATATTTGCTGCCTTGAACATTTATTTACTTATATTCTGACAATCACAGCCAGGGAGTGAATACATCCACATTGTTAATGAAATGTGTGATATTTTAAGTCATAAACCATGCTGAGGAATGAAGAGATAACTTCCATATCAGGTTTTGAATTGCTACCAGCAGCTAACATTCATGAAAGCTCATACTCTTCTCAGAGTGGGATTCACTGCTGCCATCCTACACTGTATTGCTGAAACTTGAAACTCATGTAACATCCCACATTTTGCCTAATTCCGAATGCTTAAGTCTCTGCTACTGGCAAAAAACCCCCACATACTTGCTGGAAGCAAAATGACCAGAAACATTCTATATCTGGGTCCATTTTTGTCATTTGGGAAGGTTTCTGTGAGCTCTGTGTGTGGGAAAAAAACTGAACAATATTCTAAAATTATACTAGATACCCAAATAACTGACAATCTGTTCTAAAAAATGCAAAATTTGAGTTTCTACTCAGGGCAAAAGTCACATTATTCAGCCTAATGAAAATAAAAGTCATAATGTGGAGGAGTAAAGGATCTCTCAAAAATCTTAAAGCCATCACTCTCTAAGCAGTCCCTTTTAGCCCTGTTTCTAAGAGAAACAGCTATTTTCAAGGCCTCAATGCAACTCACAGAAGACTCCCTAAATGCAACACACATGTTCTCAGGTAGTCTGCAGCTATTCAAGTCATGGCTTGTAACAGATTACAAAAACTTTAAGACTCCTGATGGAGATGCTTTCATGCAAAAAAAAAAAAAAAAAAAAAGCCCTGGGCTATTTACCAGCCTTCTGTTGTCACTACTAATGTGACACATTGACTGGGCAAGGGTTTGTAGGGGAACACAGCTGGGACAGTTGATCCCAAATGACCAAAGGGATAGTCTACAATGTATGATGTCAAGGTCTGGAATAGAGGAAAAAAGGGTGCTCGTGGTAATGACATTTGCATTCCCAAGTAAATGTTACAGGTGCTGAAGCTCTGCTTTACTGTATGGGACTGGACACCTGCCAAAGGTAAGCAGTGAATTAATTCCTCTTTTTACTTGGCTTGCACACACTCATTTTGCTTTCTCTATTAAAATATCACTATCTTCATCCATGAGCCTTCTTGCCTTCATCCTGGCCCTCAGGAAAGGGGATTGAGCAAGGGGCTGGGTGGATATTTAATTGGTAGCTGCAGCCACTTCAACAAATAGTGTTATATACAGACTTTTCAGTGAATTACTTGTTCCTTCAGACTTATTTTTACAACATACTTTTTGCCCTATGCTAATTCAGCGGCTCTAAGATGTAAGCCCTTCTTAAATCCCAATGCTATTTACAATTATGTCATAAAAGTAAGTCAGAGATTTTAATTTGCAATCGTATGCTGTAAAAATACAATCATAGAATCATAAAATCATAGAATGGCTTGGATTGGAAGGGACCTTAAAGATCATCCAGTTCCAATCTCTCTACCATGAGCAAGGACACCTTTCACTAGACCAGGTTGCTCAGAGCCCCATCTAACCTGGCTTTGAACATCTCCAGGGCATCCACAGCTTCTCTGGGAGACCTGTCTCAGCACCTCACCACCTGCACAATGAAGAATTTCTTCCTAATACCTAATCTAAACCCACTCTCTTTCATTTGGAAGCCATTTCCCCTTGTCATGTCTCTACATGCCCTTGTATCTCCCTCTCCAGCTTTCTTGGAGGTTCACTTTAAGTACTGGAATGCCACAATTAGGTCACCTCTAAACCATCTCTTTCCAGGCTGAACAATCACAACTCTCTCAGCCTTTCCTCACAGCAGAGGTGCTCCATCCCTCTGATCATCTTGGTGGCCTCCTCTGGACTCGCTCCAACAGGTCTATGTCCTTCCTGTGCTGGGAACCCCAGAGCTGGATGCAGCACTGCAGGTGGAGTCTCAGCAGAGCACAACAGAGCAGAGGGGGAGAATCTTCTCCACCTTTTTGCACAGCTTTGTTATGCTATGAGAGATGGTGCCATCAACTTTTACCTTTAGCAGGCCAAAACAGTCCTGACCCTAGGCTGAGGGCCATTACATGAAATTCAGAAACCTTTTGGCTGATGAGAGTTCAATTGTTCATGTGTAACCATGCTGATCTCAGTCAAGATTCCAAATGAATATACAGTTCGTTATTGTCTATCTTACACCTACTCCAAATTTTCATCAATACAGAAGACCTTCAAATAAAACATATATCTGTGTAAGATTACTACAGGGTTTTAAGTTTGTTCTTGGATTTTTGTACCCTTTATTTGAGTAACAAAAGACGTAGAAAGATTGCTTGTTATAAACTTTTCAGTTTCTTCCACATCATATTTTTGCATTTTAACATAAAGGAGATATATTCCCCAGAGATGATTTATAAGCAGTTAAAATAAGCAAGAAATTCTCAGTTATTATAATATCCATCTGTATCCCCCCCCCAAATAATTGCATCTATGCAGCTTTTACATATTTTACCCCAACAAGCTTAAAAAGACCTCTACTTTAAGTTAGGAAATCCTTTATTTTGTGTGAATAGTGAAAATCAAACCCCATACATGTCATTTGTAAGCACATCCCCCCCAAAAAATTAATTTTAGAAAAGAATAGTTTGGAGCTTATCTTAAAGTCTTAGTCATCAGAAACCATGTAATCTATAATGAGTAAATCTCAAAAAGAACAGAGTGAAAACATCCAAATATAAAATCTGTTTTATTTGTTATATATGTGGTTTTATTTGAATAACACCAAGTGAATGAGATTTAGGCACCTAAAGCTTCCAGTGCCTCATGAAACCCATTTTTATGGATGGACCTCTAGTAACCAAACTGCAGTGTCCAGCACTGCCCTCTGGAGACCCCCAAAGCCCTTTACCTGTGACTGCCAGATGACAGGACTGGTTCCCTCAGTACTTAAAAACAAGCACAAATAAAATGCTTGTATTAGGTGGGTTAGGTCACATTTACAAATAATATCTTCATATATTTCAGTTATTTTGATGATTGCTCACACAACTCAGGTATCCAATGGCAAACAGAAAGCTGTGAAGTGTTTGTTGAGGACATTCAAAAAGTCCTTGGAAATAAAAAATCTTCCTGACTAGCTCATCACCAGTTCATCTGCCACAGGAAACTAACCTTTGAACAAATATTATAAAGAAAGAGCTATTTGACCAGGTGTAGCTTGCAGGTGGATTTCATTTCAGATAACAGCCTCAAAATGAGAATAATTATCCATTACTTATTTGCTTGTCTAAACTTCTGTTTGCAGAAAATAAACAATCTAGAAAAGAGCCATTGACACATTTGCAGTATTTCCTGCGTTTATCAGAGGTAATTCTTGTTTAGGCCCAGTTTTACTCAATCTATTTAGTCATTGAAATTTACATTTTCCTCCCAGTTATTCAAAGTGACAGGAATACATATAACATGGAAAACTAAAATATGCTGCCTCAATTCTCTCTACATTTTTCCTTAACCATTTCTTTTTGCCCTTCCTATTTATTGACTTTTTTTCCCCATTTGCCTTCTATTATTCTTTATAGGGCTTGATACTTTCATTAATTCTGTGCTTACAGTTATTTTTCTGTGGAAACTCTCCTTGCTTATCTTTCTTCTCATTTCCCAGTAACATGATTCATTTTTTTCCATTTTAAACTTTCCTTCTGTTTTGCCACAACACGGATGCCCAATCAGCTCCCTCCACTTTCAGATTCCCTCTGTACATTTTCACTAGCCTTCCTTTTCCCTATGCCTCTGCTTCAGCCCAGTCCTGCTGTACCAAGATTTCTTGGGAATTTGTGGGTTTGGTTTGGTTGATGTTTTTTGTTTGGGAAGGTATTTGTCTCTGGCATTTGGGTAGTGCAGAAAGTGCATCCCTTTTTTCGTGTTCAATGTCTCAATGGATTAGAAAGAATAAAACCCTGTGTGCTGGGTAATGGAACACAAACATGGGAATCATTTGCACAAGAGATTAGCAGGTTTTCTATTATCACACGGTCTTGGTTTATCAGAAGGAACGTAACTGCTGATCTGATGGGATTTATGTTGGGGTAGCACTTTCACACAGTGGGACTTTTCAGAAATAATGTAAGGTTATATAGCCAGGTGGAAGAAAATCCTAAAGTAGGATGAGCTGCTGAATGTGTGCTATAGGAATTAGACTGTGATCTGAGCAGTTCCTTGGTGTGACTGGGAGAGTAAGGGCAGTAATTAAGACTGGTTGCCAAATGGGTCCCAGTTGTGCAATTAAACAGTTGAGTTGCTGGAATTCCCTTCTGTCATTCTTGTTGTTCCAGTCCATGGTATGAACAATTGAAGGTCCTGGCAGTCATCTATTTAATTTCCTGCTCAATTTAGCTTTTAAACTAAAAAGAAGCATGAATTTCATAGTAGAATTTTGTAGAAACTGAGACACAAAAATGCAATGCAATGATCTGGCACTCAAGTGGACTCCTTGTTGCTTCCCTTATCTACAGATGGAGAAGGCAAATTGGGAATGTCAACTAATATCAATCTCAATATCAGGGTCCTTATGAGCCATTTTTCTGCCCCTGCATTCCACTGCTGAGGTTCAGGCAAAGTACTGTACTATCCCAAACTGGCTGCTTACAGCTGTGAGGTACAAATCTTCCAAAGAAAGTGTATATAAATAGATGGCATATGTTGCCTTCTGTGTAGACTTTAGCAGGACACAGAAGGAAAAAATATTCCCAGCCCCAAAACGGTTTTGTTTGTTTAGAACAAATTTTAGCTTTTCAATCAATCAAATTTTAATATTCACAACACAGAATGAGAGTCACTTGATGTATTCTGGAAAAAAATACTGTTGAAAACTTGCTGTGTTATGAGGGGCAAGGCCAAAAATTTAAAACCGAATAAAAATCCCACCTCCAAAACCAACCAAAGAAAGAAGAAGTAGGTAGAAAAAACATAAAATTATTCCTTCTATTTGACAAACTAATCCTTCAGAGAAGGAAAAAAACACAGAAAGTTTTCTCAGCCTATGTGTCAAGAAAAAGAAGGCCTGAATATTACCAGAGACAAGGAACTGGCATAATTCTTATCCTAATTATAAGTTTGATTGGTTATTTCTACTATAGGTTGAATTCATGTAACTGGGATTCATGTCTGGTGTTTTTACCATTTCTTCATGTTCTACTGGAATGCACTCCACCACAACATTTCTGCTCCTTGTATACTCATTCTGAAATGTCTGAGGGAAAGTTATACTGTATCATTGCCTTTAGTAAGCTAACCAAGCCAAAATTTTAAATTCTTTTGCTAGGAGATATATTTTTCAATTCTGTGGTCATACTCATAGTTTTCCTTGGCAGCGCCCAGTTTTTAAATCTTATCCAAACAGTTTCTGTATGTTCTGAAACCAATGTATTAGAGATTTCCTTTATTCAGACACAAGTGGGTTGTTTGAATAATGTGATACAGGCTTTTGCAGTACACCTCTGCAGAACTTCGTGAGAAATTAGGCTGATTAAAAATTGAACATCAAAGTCATTTGGGAAGCAAGGAACGTGAGTAGACTCCTCAGAAGCTTCTTAGAACTGTGTACAAAAAACAACTAAGCAAAATATGCTTATCTGGGAAAGATACAAGAAGCTGTCGCACGATTTGAAGAGAGTTATTAGTTTGAAACGTCATAACAATGTATTTGGATAATTGTCTATAAATGGAGAATGACAGTTCATGGTAAACTGCATGTGTTCGTGTTCACATCACAGAAAAACCACTGCCCACATATGGAGATAACCAGAAACAGTTAAAGAAACAACTCTAGTTTAAATGTGGGGCTGTGACCAGGGCTTTCACACTGCACTTGATAGTGCTAATTAAGAAGCTTTCTCCACCTTAGAGAATGAAGTTGGATTACACATCTCTTAAAATATCCCAAACAAACAAAACATACGGTGAGAGTCTAATGCAGTGTAAGTATCAGGCTGCAGGATTCGTTAAAGAAACTGAGTTGCTAAGAAAGCAACAATGCTTTGCTTAATGTTTAATGGCTTACAACTCAAACAGTTTTAGCATAACAAATCAGAAAGATGGAACTTATTTACTGATTGAATTCTGTGGGAAAATACTGCAGAAATGTTATCCTTGGATGTGAAAGGTTAGCATTTTTACAGAATACGCAGAAAACCCAGAGGGAATTCCAGCACAGGGAATACAAGCTCTCTTACTTATGATTTGGACTGAGGGAAAATCTGTAAAAGCACCCAGTGAATGCTCAAGGCACTCTTGCCTGTGCTCCTAAACAGAAGAAAAAAAACCCATCCAGTAACTCGCAGATTTAGTGACACTAAATGAATTTATTCAAAGTAGTAACACCTGTTGTCTTTCACTCAAAGCCCACAGTTTTCCCAGTCTCAAACTCTCATCTCATTACAGTGTGCTGATATTGCATGGGGTTTTAAACAAGTCCCTCTCATGAACAGGGAACATGAGATGTTGACTGAGGCACTGATCTGAAATTGGGAATAGCTCAGGCTGTGGCTCATTGCTATATGCCAGTGGGGCTCAGACAAGTAGCTGATCTTGTCCGTGTGTAGATCATCAGATGGTAGCTTAGCATCTTCTCATGACTCCCAAATCACTGATCTGCACTGAAGCCTACAGCTAGGCTGCTGGAATACTTTGATTGCCTTGTAGAGTGCATGAGCAGACCTGAGGTGCAGATCAGTGTCTGTCTTCCAGTGAAAGAGAACTAATGATCAGAATTATGTTCCCAGGATTTTTTTCTCCACAATGTGTGACTGAAGTTATCTATGGACAGGTTGACTTTTCTTGAGACAGTTTAGGTTTAACAAGAGTAATCACACACCAAAACAATGTTCAAGCCACACCAAATCATACACTTGTCTCCAGTGCAATCTATCACTTACTTCAAGCTACAGAATCCCATGTGTGTCCAGATGACACATAAGAGGCAACACAAACACCCCAGAGTAACTTAGCACTGAAATCAAGCCCTACATCTTCAATAAAATTAATCCTATGCAACTTTACATGTTTATTCTATGAGAAGATGAACTTCTCTGGAAGTGGTGGTACTTTTCTATTGAATAATAAAGAAGTTTAATATTATTACTTTAGATTTGAACAATAAATCTTAAATTAATTTAAATTTTAGATTTCTAAGATGGTTAAGATAAATCTCACTCTTGTGTCATAGTCTTCAAAGAAAACTAATCATAGATTGTGTTGCTATACAGTTAGAATAGTTCCAAAAGGTGTTTTCAGGAATTTGGTGAAACTCAAAATCTGAGAGATCCACAGAGCTGCTAACATCATAACCTTCCAATTGCTATGGAAACAAATCCAGTGGGAAATGACTGCATATTTCTTTTTAAGTACCAGTAATTTCTAACAACATAACTTCAAGTCCTCAGTTAGTAAAAACAGTGTTCACAATATTTTTATTCTGTTGTCACATTCAGAATGTCTGGTCAGTTTATTCAAGGAAATAGCTGTGTTCATACAGATGAATATGCTAAATATCACATGGGTGAATTTCATATAGATGTGACCAAGGATAAACTATAAAGACACAAACACAGAGATAAAACTGAACAAGCTTACTAAAATACTGACATAATTGTTCAGAAAAAACATTCTATCATGCTCCCTCTAAACCTAAGGAGACAGAACCAGTTTCAGAAGTGGCTAAAAAAGGCAAATTAAATATGTGACCAATCATAACCTGGAAGAGGTAACTGTAAACAAGTCCAGCCAAGATGTGCTGTAACAGAATTTGCCACTAAATATATATATCACAGGAAAACCAGAACTAAAGCAGCCCTATGTACATTTTAGAGGTTGTGGCTACAGATTATAGATTCTATAATTAAAATTTTCCCAACAATATTTCCCTTAAAATAGCACAGAAATCCGCTGGTCACAACACTAGAAACAAATCAGTATTTCCCTGTCTTCCAATAAAATGGCCTACTCTTAAATCCTTACCATTTCACTGGCAGTATGGGAGCTACTTAGACCTTATTATTCTTCCAGCAGGAAAGTGTTAGTTATGCTGTAAAGAATTCTTCATATATTCATCTGCGTAAGTACTGAATTATTGTAAAATACCTAACAAAGCTGGGATTAATCACTAATTTTAGTCTCAAAGTCAGCAAATAGAAAAACACCTTCCCCAATAAATTTTAAAAATGAGATGAAGAGAGGGAAATGGTAATATTAACAAAGACGTAAATTTGGATTAGAAAAACCTTGTGCAGTGGTGAGAAAAAAACCACAGGAGCAATTGAATAAATTAATCATAGCACATGATAATAAGGGCAAATATTCACCATGTATTTTCAGAGTAAATATTTATATTCAGGGAATAAACTCCCTTTTTTAATTTTTTTAGGTTTTCTTTTTAGTCAGAAGAATAAACAACATAGCAAGTTAGTATAAATCCACAGAATTAATCAAAAAATAATGATATCAAATACACAGGAGTTATAAAAACTTAGCAAAAAAAGGGTAAAGAAAAAGCAATTTGGACAGATTTTTCAATTAAAATAGAAATGTAAGAAAACAGTCTTACAAAATTGAAGACCATGTAAGAAAATATTCTTGCATCAAAAATACACCTGGTAACTCATTTTAAAAAGTATTGCAGAACAGTCTATTCTTAACTCCATCCGGAAGTAGCTGCTGAGCATCTGTACCAATGACGTCCGTTCCAGTACGCACTTTCCTTGGGGACAGCAGAGCGGAGGAAAACAATGATGTGAGCACTACAATATCTTCCCACTGCAATGCTATGATCTGTTTGTGTGCTTGTTTTTAATAAAGCTGTAGTAATTTCTTCCTTTTTCTATGAGATCTCATAGACTCCTGGCAGCAGGTACAGTATTAGCCCAGCAGCAATCGGTCTTGTTTCGGTTATGAGGATGTATTTCATAGAAACATAAGCATAAAAAATAGATTTGTTTTGAGAGAGATGTATTTAGGAGCTGGTATTTGATTGAACATAATCAATTTAATTTATTTGTTCAGGCATGCATACCTTCACTGTACAGATTATGGAATGCTGATTAACAGATGAAATAGATGACTAATCACCTAAAGGTACTTTCACAAGTTGGCCACTATGTTTTTAATCAGCCGATGCCACATTCTCCAAAATGAAGCCACCTAGTTTGGCCCTAGCTGGGTCTGAGAACTGATGGAGAAATACATGGAAGAGGAGGGTACTCAGAGAATTTTCACTCTCCACACTTTTACTTATCAGAAAGTGTGTTGATGAGAAACTATTGTTTAAAATAGCCCACCTTCTAACTCAAGTGCACTCATAATATATGCCTAGAAGCCTAAGAAGTCTGTTGGATTTTATAAAGTAACTGTAAAGTCCTGGACCTCCTTAGCAGAGAAGAGGGCTGAGTTAAGTAAATCCAAATCAAAGTCTTGTTGGCATTTAAACAATTATCCTGGTCATCAGAAAATGGTTGACCTCAAACAGAACAGACAATGTCTTGGGCATAGTTCCTGAAAAGGAATGGTATATATTTGCCTTAAAAGCCACCTGCATGACATCCAAAGCTGCCAGAGTAGAAAAACCCTCTCCATAAGCAAGGGTGCAAGTTTTCTGATGCTAACTCAAGAATTCTACTTCAATGTTAAATCTAAGTCAAAAATGTTGACTTTTAAGAACTGAAAAATGCTTCAATTAAAAATTAGGTAATTTATTTATTCTAAACAGAAATTAGTTAATTTAGTGTTCGTGTGAGCTGCCTGTGGTGGGTTGAATTTGGCTGCCTGGCAGGCTGCTACTCAGCTGCTCTCTCACTCCCTCTCCTCAAAAGGATGAGTGGAAAAATAAGATGAAAAAATATGTTGAGATAAAGGTTATGAGATAAGCTACCTTCAACCATCATGGGCAAAACAGATTTAACTTGAAGAAAACCTCATTTAATTTCTTGTCAATTAAAAAAATGTAGGTAGTGAGAAAAAAAAAAAAAAAAGATTAAATACCTTCTCTCCATCCTCCCCTTCTTCCCAGGATCAACTTCAGCCCTTCATTTCCAACTCTTCTAATTCCTCCCCAGACTCAGTGGTGTAATGTGGGTCCTCCCCGCTGTGGCTGTGGTCTTACAGTATAAACCTGCTCCACTATGGGCTCTCCATGGGCTGCAGCTCCTTTAGAAAATATTCACTTGGCCCAGTGTGGGGGTCCTCCATGGGCTGTTGCTGTGGTTTCACCCCATCCAGCAATCAAGTACCATGCAGCCAGACTCACTCCCCCCGCAACAGTACTGGGGAGAGAATCAGAAGAGTAACTTCTAGAAAACTCATGGGCTGAGATAAAGACAGTTTAATAGGGAAAGAAAAAGCCAGGTGTGCAAGCAAAGCAAAACAAGGAATTAATTCACTGCTTCCCATGAGCAGGCTGGAGTTCAGCCATCTCTAGGAGAGCGGGACCTCAGCAGGGGCCTCCTCACCAGTGTGGGAGCATGGAAAGCAGAAAAGGCTTTGGCTCTGTGTAAGCCCTGCTCAGCAATAATAAAAACATCTCAATATTATCAACCCTCTGTTCAGCACAAATCCAAAACATAGCCCCATACCAGCCACTGGGAAGAAAATTAACCCTGCCTCAGACAATACCAACACAACTCTGACGTGAATACCTGCTCCACCATGGTCCTCTGTGCAGGCAGCAGGGGAACCTCTGCTCTGGGGCCTGGAGCAGTGTCTCCTTCTCTGCCCTCACCTTGGTGCTCACAGGGTTGTTTCTCTAATCTACTTTTTCTCAGAATCTTCAGTGCGGTGTTTTGCCCTTTCTTGAACTTGTTCTTTCGAGGTGCCCCTGCCCCAGCTGTGGGCTCAGCCGCGCCCTGCGGTGTCCGGCTGGATCTGGCTGTGTCCAGCTGGATCTGGCTGTGTCCGGCTGGGGCAGCCCGGCCTCCCCTCACAGAGCCCGCGCTGCTGCGGGTCCAGGGCACCCACACCTGTACAGCATAACGGAATAAAGAATGCAGTACTTATTCCACGTGGTACATGGGCTGCCAGGGGCTGCAATGGAAGCATTTCCCCTCAGCCACTGTTGTTTGAGTTGACCCCAGTGGCCACAAAATATGAGAGGCGATATCTTTCAGCATAGTTTACTTAGCCTTTAGCCTTTCAATTGGTAAGACCAACAGGGATGTCAAATATTAACTGTGGTTGTTTCAAAAATGTCATACTGGGACTGGGGCAGCTGCTTCCAGGGAAGCCTGTGGACACCCAAAGGGGAGTAACAAGGCACAGTTGCTGCCATCCTGCCCCCAAGAGTGAGGCCGCATCCGCCCTCTTGTACGTGCCGATCCATTGAGTCATCCTGTGAGCCCAGCCTCACTATTTTAAGACTCCATTGAGCATACCATGTGGCCATAAATAGAAACATGTCTGAAGGCAAATAAATACAAAATAAATTGCTCATTTTAGCTCGTTGCAGAAACTGTAGAAAATAACCTCCCTTTCAACGAGAAAGTCAAGGCAGTTTTTTGCCATTTTTAGCTAACAGTTCATCTGTTTCCTTTGAATTAAAGCATATTTCTGTACTTCGAAAGTTCTGTCATCTGAATAAATTAGAATCTATTTTGTCTCTTTCCAATATCTTAACAATTTTCCTCTTCTTTATTTATTTCAAATAATTTCCGTTTTAATTTTGTACAGATGATAAGATTCAAGTTTTCAATTTCTAGAGAAATTAGCCATCCTGTTTGGCTTCTGATGGCAGGAAGTGATGAAGTATACAGTCACAGATTACACCTGCAGGCTTTGTTTTCCTTGAGGTTTCAGTCTTTGCTTTACCCAGTATCAAACAGGTTTTTAACACCATGTGAGCATGACTCTAGCTGGAGTTGACTGGGGTATAATGGTGTTAAGGACAGATACCTGATCTGCTGAAAACTCTGTATTTTGAGGAGACATACATTGGTGCAGTTTAAAGATACAATGTAAGATTACTTTCAGGACTTTAAAAGCATGGAGAAATTGGTGGTGTATGTCTGTCATGGTTTAAACACAGCAGGAAACTAAGCCCTACATAGCCGCTTGCTCAACCCCCATCCCTGGTGGGATGGGGAATAGAATCAGAATGGCAAACATGAGAAAAAATCATGAGTTGAGATAACAACAGTTTAAGTAAAGCAAACAAAAGCTGCATACACAAACAAAGCAAAGCAAGGAATTCACTTGCCTCTTCCCACTTCAGGCAGGTGTTTAGCCATCCCCAGGACAGCAGGGCTCCATCATGCATAACAGTGACTTGGGAAGACAAGCACCATCATTCTGAACATCTCCTCCCCCTGTCTTCCTTCCTCCTTCTTGCCCCAGCTCTGTATGCTGAACATGACACCATATGTCATGGCATAACCCTTGGGATCAGCTGTTCCAGCTGTGTACCCTCCCAACCTCTTGTGCACTCACATCCTCCTCACTGGTGGTCTGAGGTAGGAAGCAAAAAAGGCCTTGATGCTGTGCAAGCACTGCTTAATGATGACAAAAGCAACTCTATTTCCACCACAAATCCAGAACACAGCACCATACCAGCTTCCATGAAAAAAATTAACTCTATCCATTAGCACAATGACAAAATCCTGTAAGGTTTGGCAGGGCTAAAGTGTTTGAATATTCAGATACACAGCTCTCACAGCCCCAATTCATCAATGTGACAGCTTATGAAAACTGAAGCTCTTTTCCTCAAGAAGAAGCAGAAGGACCGTATTAAATTGTACAGAAAGCAGTGTTAATTATAACAGGCAACAACATTGCAGGAAATTTGAAAGGCAGTACTACAAGTCATACAAGCCAATATTGACAGAATAGCAGAAGTGAAAGCTCTAAAGTAATTGTAGCTCTGCTTGGCCCAAAGGAACATGTTACACAATTCTGTTGGAAATCTACCAGAAATGTCCTTGTCTTGGTATCCCCATCTGTTTGTTCGCTCTGTACCTATTAACAACCCAAAGATGTCCAATTATTTTTAGGTGTCATCTTGATGAAGACTCTGCAGGGAAACATGCACATTCTTGCATGCTTGCTCAAGGTCTGACAAGCACACTATATGTTTACATGACCCACCGTTTTCAACACACAGAAAATTAGGTGCCAGGCTTAGGCATCTTCTTTCCAGTCAGAGGAGTTCTTTTCCTTCTAAATCAGTCAATGATTTTTCAAAGTTAAATGTACTTTGTTAAGTACTAACTATTTTTTGTAATAAGTTTTGGTTTTAGTCTGCCCAGGAGATGATTCACCCTAGCCCAGGGGCAGCAGCAATGTCAACATCAGGTAAGGGCAATCCATAATACTTTTGGAGAAGTACTAGAATTAGAAATGCATGATGAATTTGGGAATCACAAAACAACCTTGGGGACAAGATTTGAATCTGAACAAAACAGAGGGGAAAAAAAGAAAAGGAAATAGCATGAAGGGAAATAATGATTTTGTATCATGATTCACTTTTTTGAAAGTGATACCTAGGATGGAGGCTTATCTTTGCACATAAAGCCGAGGACCCACTAAACACAGAAGCACACAAAGAGGCAGCTAAGAAACTAAATTGGAGTTTGCATTGGAGTAGTGCTCAATGGTTTAGTGTCCAGATGGAGATCAGTTATGAGCAGTGCCCCTCAGGGACCTGTAGTGGGACCAATACTGTTTAATGCCTTCATCAATGACACAGACAGTAGAATCAAGGGTACCCTTAGCAGGTTTTCAGAGGACACCAAAATGAGTGATTTGATTGACACAACTGAGAGACAGGATGCCAGACAGAGGGACCTGGACAAGGTTAAGAAATGTCATGACGGTCCATGAAGTCTCATGAGATCCAAGAAGTTCAAGTGCAAGATCCTGCTCCTGGGTCAGGGTAATTTCAAGCACAAATACAGTTTGGACAGAGAATGGATTGAGAGCAGCCCTGAGGAGAAGGACTTAAGGTGATGAAAACCTGGACACAACTTAGCCATGTGCTCTTGTAGCCCAGAAAGCCAACCACATGCTGGAGTGTATCAAAAGTAGTGTGGCCAGTAGGTCAAGGGAGATGATTCTTGCCCTCTGTTCCACTTTCATGAGACCTCACATGGAGTGCTGTGTCCAATTTTGGACAAGAAAGATGTGGACCTGTTGGAGCGAGTCCAGAGGAAGGACACAAAAATCATCAGAGGCCTGGAGCACCTCTCCTATGCAGACAGGCTGAAAGAGCTGCAGTGGCTCATCCTGGAGAAGAGAAGATGCCAGGGAGACCTCATTGCAGCCCTTCAATACTTAAAGGGGGCTTATAAGAACGTTGTGAACAGACTTTATATTAAGTACTGTAGCAATTGGACAATGGGTAATGGTTTTAAACTAAAGGAGGGTATATTCAGACTAGAAATCTGGAAGAATTTTTTTACAGTGAGGGTGGTGAAACACTAGAACAGGTTAGCTAGAGAGGTTGCACATGACCCATCTTGGAAACATTCAAAGTCAGGTTGGACAGGGCTATGAGCGACCTGATCTAGTTGAAGATGTTCCTGCTCACTGCAGGGAGATTGGAACTAGCTGATCTGCCAAGGTCCCCTCCAACAGAAGCCATTCTATGATTCTGGATGATTAATGAATATTACAGCATAGAGTGTCCATGGAAAAACATGCCAGCTTTCCTCTGACAGTGCTGAAAGTATTTTACAGTTAAATAGCTGAGCTGCTTTTTTACAAAGATTAGAGACAAATTTGAAGGATTAAATCTGTGACAACCTCTAATGTACCACCAAAAATGAACAGAATGAATCTGAACAGGAAGCCTGAAAATATAATTGGAGTGAGAATTGTAAATCACCTTTTTTTAAATCATATGGGTTTTTAATGGGTAATAATGGTTGTAATATTTCAGCTAAACAGTCAATATAGGGTATCCAACTAATTTATTTGTACTTCAGCAAGCATTTCAAACAACCCACTAAACAGGCAATTATGAAATTAAACAGACACAGGTTAAGAGATAATGAACTTCCAAGGTGAGAAGCTGGTCAACACTAGAACACAGTCTACAGATTTAAGTGCCTTAAACAGTCTTTTCATATACATCAAAATTACTTTTCATCATGCAAGGAAGAAAAAAAAAAGGGGGGAAACCATATAACCAACAAAAAAAAAATTCCACAATATTAAAAAACTCCTCCAGAATGTTGCAAATTGTCAGAGACTTTTGTTTCTTTGGAAGTTTACCTTGTTAAAAACAGATTCTACTCTTTGTGCAACCTCTTAAAGACTTCTTAAGCAACTAACTGGGAAACAAAAAATATTAGAACACTGACATGGAAAACTGATTCGTGTGAAAGACTATTACAACGTCTTAAACAATGCCATACCTTAACAAGTCTGACCTAGTCACAACAAACAAATTAATGAATAATATTACAGTGGAGTTGTAAGGGAATGTACATGGTAAAAATAGTAAGAATCATGGAAACCTATCTATTAAAGAAGAGCCTAAATGATTAGAAAACATATAAAATAATGGTTAATAATGTTTTGTGATTTTACTTACCTCAGCATGTGTAATTGCATAGAAAGGAACACAAGAAAACATTTGTTTACAAATTGTGTCAATAACCTATGTAATTGCCACATGATGTTTAACAGTACAACAGTATTAAAAGCATGTTTATATGGAGTCACCACAAATAAAATCACTTATAAGGGGAACAGCTCTTATGCTTCAGGGCATAATCAAACCAGGAAACAATGGGGCTCTGAAAAAAGTTGGTGTTGGGAAATAATACTTATGTCTGCTAAGTATATCTGGGCTTCCTGCTTCACACATTCATAAGTTCTTGTGATAAAATGTTGTATGTTTTCTCACATTTCAAGCCAAAAACGTTGTGTCTGGCCAGGCTTATTGCTTGCTCTGTTCCCAAGTGAAGCTTTCTTTTGTAACTCTTTAGTTTCCTACATTATTTTAATAGCACAACTGGGCCCTGGAGATCCTACATCCTGCATCTCAGAACACCATCAGAGCTGCAAAATATTGGTCACTCTTATAGAAATTATCTGACTTCACAGGACTCCCTTTTTTCCTCCTCATTTCTTTCTTTGAGCTCAATATGTCATTGCTTTTATTTGGCACTATAAGTCTGCCAGTCATGTCATCTCTAATTTTAATCCATGTGCTGTTTTGGGGATTCAAGAGTGTGCAGAACGCTCAGAACTGCTTTCCACATGCATTCTGCCTGTTATACAGCCCTATGCCAGCTGAAGACTATCATACCTGCTAGCCAGCATTGCATGTTGGAGTGAAGTTAAAATCTGAGCACTCCCAGATCCATCTAGAACCATCTAGCTGAGCTGCTGAAATTGGACAGGTAAGGTTAGTGCTGTTACAAACTGCAAATGATGAAGAGACAATCTCTGAATCCTTCTCTATTAGACTATGATCAAACTGAAGCCTCTTGTTTTTATTTTCTTTTGTCAAATATTAAAGATCTTGACACATATGTAGACAGTGAAAGAAACCTCTCAGTCCTGGCAGTGGGCTGACCTTAGGTCGCTTACTCAAGAAAGGGCACAGAAGATGCCTGGAGTCTGGACATATTTACAAGACTGAAGAAGCTGTTAATCAGCTGTTTTAAAGCTCTTTGGTCTTTTCTTGCTGACAATTAACTGGGCAGTAGTTGTCTGATAACAACTTTTTGTTTTGTACAATATTTTATTCCGGGAGGTGCTGGATTTTTGAATACAAATAAGAAAGTCACACAGACTTTCAAAAAAGACAACTATTTTATTAACATCCCAGAAAGTATATACTAAATTACAAAATGTTGTGCCCACTGTTGTTCTGGGAATGCTGTGATGACACAGCATCTGACAGACTTCTGGTTAGGGCATTGCATACAGTCCATGGTGAAGTTCACCAGCATTAAAGCCTTTATTGGGTTTTCCTACAAGCAAACAACTCTATTCATCATTTCTGCTGTTGAGCAAAAGCATGTCTATATGAAAACATCCTGTTTCACTTTCAGATAAAGACAAGGACATGATGTCCTTGCCACCGTGCTGGTGGCATTATTATTAGTGATCCCACATCAAGAGATGTGTGCTGTTCAGCACAGCCTGAAAGGCCAAATACTATTTGGAGTAAAGCACAAACCTGAACCTACTCAGGTCAACTGCTGTGTGGATCAATAACTTCTCATCCTACAGCAGTCTTTGTTTAGGATCATGACAGAAGTCACAGTATCTGAGACTGAAAAACCAAGCACATTGCTTTCTTGGAAATCCTATAATGGATTATGGTCCTCATAGGACTTGGGCATTTATTTATTCATTTATCTATCTAGGTTCCTTCACTGAAAAGATGCATTTTGTTTCAAGGTCTGAAGAAGAGCTATGCCTTTTGGTTTATTACACAATCCTCAGCTGAAACTCCTCTTCCACAGCAGGACACACAGATTTCTATAAATTCACACTTTCTGATAAGTTTCATATAGTTTTCAGTATGATACCTGAAATTATAGGTATAGCCAGATGGAATATTACATCGGTGAACACTTCTTTAGTGAGATCTCTGGGCAATGTGTTCCATTGCTGCTGAAGTGGTGCAGGGCATGGAAGAATTCAGTACAAATGTGACTTTCACCTTGTGAGTCTTAGGCCACAACCATGATCATGGACTTGTGATTTGCTTCACTTTAATCAGAAGATATGAATGCTAACCTTTTGGCTAAATTATCTATAAGCCTTTAAAATCTCTCCTAAAGTCAGAGGTTCTTGGGGTTAGTTTTCTGTTGTCTATTACATATAGGACATATGTCATCTTTCTTCTCCAAAGTAAGTAACACAGAAAGAGAATGACCCTTTTGCATCCATATATTCTCTCTCCTTTTGTCTATCAGTATATTAACCTAATTATACGTTTTCCTTTGATTCAGATTGTAGGATCTCAGGATAACTAAGGGTGACAGGGACCTCAGGAGGTTCCTAGTTCAACATCTTGCTTAAAAGCTGGGTCAGCTCTTAGATCAGGCCAGGTTGTTCGGGGCTTTATCCAGTTAGGTCCTGAAAAACTGCAAGGACGGAAGTAGCAAGTGCTAAGTAGAGAGGGATGGTCCGTACTTCAGTGAGCTGCCTGTGCTTCTGCTAACACAGCACAGGAGATGCTCTTGGCCACCACTGCTGCTGGAGCTCACTGCTGGCTCATCCTCAGGTCGCTGCCCACCGTGACCCCCAGGACATCTCCAGCAGAGCTGCCCTGGGCAGGCAGGCCCCAGCTGGGATTGATGCAAGAAAATTAATTTCATTTGATGTACTGATTTGAGGAGTTGTTCGTATTGTGGAAAAGGGATTTTACCAATTTACTGACTCATGATAATAGCATTATCCATGACACAGAAGCACACAGAAATTTAACCATCTCTCCACAGTTCACCAGCGCTTGCCTTAAAGTACATGGTGGTAAATGGATTTCTATTTCAGTCCTTTTCCAAAGGATTTTGGACCCATTTACTACTGCAACTGGTACTACTTTTATATCTAACATTCTTCAATAACTCCACTATCTGAGCTACACATCTTTTATCACTCGCCAACAGGTAAGACATCTATGTCCTTTGATATTACACTCTATCACTGAAAAGAATGTACAAAATACTTGTTTTCTTGTGGGGTCTCTTTTCTGTAATTATTTCTCTTGCTATAGCATCTTCAATCCACCCTTCAGTCAAATTCTTGCACACAGAGTACTGTTGGTGATTCTGATAATCATGAAGCTTTTCTACAAGTAAATTACTTATATTCTGAAAAATAATTTCTTTATACATAGCTTTGGTTTGCATCCAGCATTATACTTGAAGACCCTTCCAACTGGGCATTTGCTAATGACATTCTGAATGTTGCCTCAGTTAACATACCTTCCTGTTTACCAGTTCTGTTTTATCCTTGTACATTTGATTGCAGCTCTCATTTCATCAGTAATGATTGCCCTTGCACCTAGTATTATTTTAACCCTTGTGGATTATTCCCATGCATGTAGCAGAGATCACAGATGGATTTCCCACCAGCACTTTTTAAAAGAAAATCTATGAACTCCCTAACAATTCTTATATTCTCAATATCACAAAGTTTGGGAAATGAATTTAACTATTCCCTGAAGTTACTCTTTCTTCAAGAGGAGACCATTTCAATTTATAGTTATCAAATTGCTTCCCTTTTTTTGTTCATCCAAGGAAGGAATTTATTTTGTTAGGGCAATTTATTTTACTTCATGGTGGTAATATCTTGTTCCTTTCTCTTTATAAACAGATTGCCTGTTGTTTACTCAGCGTGGCTTTAAGCATTTTCATTTTTCCTGGTTTTATTTATTTTATTTTTCTTACTATTGCTCCATTTCTATGCCACAGGCAAAGTTCTTCTTTTTTTTTTTTTTTTCCAAATTAGGATTTTTTTACAAACTTAATTTTTTTAAGAACGGGTTCAGGTCAGCTCTGGTACTCTCATGGTGCATATTAGGAAAAAAAAAGAAAAGTGGAAAAGTATAAAAGAAACAAATGAGACTGACACTTTGGACCGAAATACGGATTCTGTATGTTGTGATGGAAACCTTTTCAGGGAATCCTTGCATGTACTAAAAAATCTGGTTCAGTTCTTTTGGTTTCTTGAGTATTTTTTTGGATGGATATACATAGCTTTATGTTCTAAATAATAAAAACTTAAGATTCTTCTAAATTTAAACAGTGAGAGATCATGTCTCTATTCAGTTTAGATGTTCAAACCTTGGACTAGTCACATGGAATCACATGTATATTTGCTTTCAGTAAGCCCAGTTGGCTCTGTTTCCTTTTAAATATCCCAGACTAATAAAATTTACCTTGCCTTCTTATGTAGAATTGCCAAACCACCTGTGATCCTTTGATCTTCTAAACAAGGACTTGCCAGGTTTGAAATTTTCTGAGGCTCTTTGTCTAGGGCTTCTATTTTCAGCAGGTTTTATCAATTCAGTTTCCATAATCTTTACAGTGTTTTTCTGTCACTTGTGATCATCCTACCTCTTGCAGTCTGAAAAACAACTATTTTTTTCTTGTTAACAAGACTCACACTGCTTTTCCATGTAGGTCTTTACAAGATGTGTAGTTTGTGAGAACTGATTCTGTCTATGATGATCCAGACAGAGAAACCTGGACATTTTTTTAACCTTTGTGGGAACAGACTCAGACTATTCCTGCCACAGCTAACAGGAAAGGAAGCTTCTATAGCTTACAGTTGCTTGATCACACCTTGTGATGTGCAAGGACACAGTCAGTGCTACGACAGCCTGCTCTCATCTCAGGCAATAAAATCTCAACCTTCACCATTGTGTGGCTTATTCAGTTGCACTCCTCTGGAACAAATAGTATTACTGGAGCTTTCAGACTTGTTAAACTCACCTATTTGAGGAGTCCTTTTTTCATAGTGGGATGGGAATCTGTTGGATTTTTATTTATATTTAACAAGCTTCTCATGGATTGTGACTGCCATGGTCCATGGCCAGAAGCCAGCACCCATCTAGCTGTCACTGACATTAATCTCTGATTTCATTCTTTTCTTAAAGGAACTGTTCCCACTCCTGATGTTACTTTGTATGTACCATTATTAAAAGATAAAGTCCATATACTGATTGCTTCACTAAAAATTAACAATAATAAATTTTTTGCAAAGACCTTCTGGGATTGGTTCACTCTGGCTTGCTGATCTGTTTTACCTTGAAACTTCTTTCAGCCAGAGATATGTTTGTGGGGCTTTTAAGAACAATTACCTGTGCAAGTGTTAGCCTCAATTTATGTGCACCAAACTGAAGTAATCTCAATTTATATTATCACTGATAAAGGAATAGTTGCATCTGTATATGGGCATTTCTTCAGGTAACAAATACACAATGAAATTTCATCCTAGTAAAGCAGACCCGTATTTGTTTACTAGCATGCAAATTTCAATCAAAACACCTCTCACAGTGCAAAATGAAGAGCTTTCTTGCATTTACCAAGACAGAAAAAGCAGGAGAATATCCTTTCATTATGGTGTGTTTATTACTATTTACCAAAACTGTCTCTGTAGAATGTCTTCATAATAGAGGACTGTTTGCTGACACACTTGCTCTAGCAGAGAGCTGATCTATCACTTATAAAACGTTTCCAGCTTTCTGAACTGAACACTGAGGCAGTCATATGCAGCTGTATACAATAGGTCCAAGTGTGGACAAACACAATGTCTACTTAGAACCAGCTCAACCCTGTTATGTCCTTACCTGAAGTCTGGGACTTAACTGCTGCCAACATAAATACGAGATACCTTTAAAGACTGTGCCACCACTGCTACAAGTTTCAGAGAGAAATCTTGATGTATTGCCTGCACAGAGCAATGGTGTGTGATGTCCATCTATCTGTGAATAGACAGATCAAGTCTCTTTTGAGAATATGCTTGATACTCATTTGTGAACTGTTTGCACATTTGTCTCCTCATCTAGACATTGGAATTTTTTTCCAGACACTTCATAGACTGGGAAGACAGAGAAATGAAAGATTCCCTGATAGCCTGAAAGGAAAAAATTATCACAGGTACCTGAAATCCTCTGAGACTGCCTTGCATGCTAATCATTCCAGACAAAAAATATATGCAATATTGGAAAACACCTGGTACAGTCTTGGATGTCACTGAAGTTTTGAGTTTCTCAAATATTCCTGCCTTCTGTCATAATTCCTGTTTATTTACTCCAACTTTGATTTGAATTTTTATCATTCTCCAAAGCATGACTACAAATGAATATATTCAATAAAATTATAGTTCTTCCTCTAAAAATATGCCCACCTATTCCTTTTGTGTTCTTGGTTTTAATCTACTTTTAGGTCTAATCTCTCTGTCACAATGATTTGATTCTGGTCTCTGCTATTTTATCTTCACTTTTGCTGTTTCTTTTCTCCACTGAGTTATCCTTATGCCAAATTGCTTTGCTTTGCTTTCTGCCTAAGGAAAAACATGTTATGGATCCTATGTAGTAAACACAGACTTATATCCCTGCATTGTCTGGCAGTAGGGTTGGGTTGGTTCCTGCCACTTTCCAGATATAATTTTGAGGTGGAACTGAGATAAAAAGAGCTCAGGGAAAAGGGTCAAAGATACAAAAAAATCTTTTTATTTGTTTTTTTTTTTTTCTGTCCCCCTTCATAAATACAATAGAAAGGCTCGAAAGGTGGAAATGCATTTCCTAAGTTTGAGGTCAGCAATATAGTATAAAGGATATGCATGTGGTATTCAGAATATGCTTATGTTTTGACACTTTTTTAACAATAACTACCTGTAAAAATAAAGCAGGGAAAAAGACAAGTGTAATTACCATCAACGACTAGTTTACCATGGGGTAAAAATACCAAAAACGTGAGCATGTAGAAGCTGTAAAAATGCATCCACAACTGAGCTCAATTTGTGAAGATGTACATGGTGGAAAAAAGACTCCAGGTCTAAATGCAAGGCTGAAAGAAATGTGCTAATCCCACACAAAGGAGTATAGGCTCCTCTCAAACCAGCAGAGCCAGACCAATGCAAAGGGAGGTCAAAAGCCCCCTTCCCTACGTGACACCACTGAGAATTCAAGTCGATGTGCTGTTTAACACCGGTTTGGAAAGAGAAGATGCATGGCTGCTGAAGTTTTCTTCTTGAAATATACTCGCAGTAGTCTGTGAAGCACAGAAGTTCAACCTTTCTCAGCCTTCAAGTCCTGTAATAACCCATGGGCTGTCATAACCCCAGAGCAGCCATCTACCCCTCTGCTTTCTGCTGTCCCCTGCAATCTCCCTTGTTGAGATGAATTCTGCCCTTTCTGAGGACATTTAATTTGCTGAGATGACTCCTACTCCTCCCTTCCCACCCCACAGTCGGAAGCAACCCTCCCTTGAAGCATCTCCTCTTACTACCAGGAGAGAAGATGTCTCCCTTCTTGCAGGCAGCTCCAAGTGCAATCCAGTGTGCAGCAGACAGAACAAAACAACCGCCCAGCCTTCCTCCCTAGAGCCTGGCCTACTCTTTTTGAAGAAGCATACTGTACAGTCACTGTGAGTAAAACCATCAAATAGTTGCACAATCCACCACAAATATCAAAGACCATTTTGTGATTTTCAAACTTTTATGTTGCAGAAGTTTGATATGCACAGTCATCCTTGCAGGACTAATCTGTAACACAGGCATCACTGAATCTCTCTTGAGAATATTGCTACTGTGTGTTTAAGGAGTGATCCATCACCATGTAATTATGATGAGAGTTGCATCACACCCTTAGTCCTTTACACTTTCATGTACTATTGTGACTGTATTTCCAGGAAATCTGAGCTGGGTAATTTTCACAAAAGCTTTTTATCAGGCATGTTCCTTGTGGAGTCCTAAGGTCTTCATAAGCCATCAGCAGTACAACATACCTATCTATGAGAGCAACCCTGTAGAGACAAATAAAGTGGGATTTTCAAAATACCTAAGGGAATCTGACTTCTACTGGATTAGAAAAACCCATCCTAAACTGCAAGATAAAGGACTTTTGTTGTATACTGCTTTTCCAGTTCTGATTTTTTTCTCACTTATGATCCCTGATCCCATTCCCACCTTACCTTGGTGCACTTATAATTCTTTCAGGTTCCATTTCCTGATTGAAAGGAGATAAAGGCAAAGACAACAATAATTAGAAAATACAAACACCAGCCATACTGTAAGTATCACACATACACTAGTTAAAAACATCTTGTGAATGAGTGTACAGGTATAAGTTATCTCAGTCAGCCAGCATTAACCTAAGTGGAAAGACTGGTAATGTCTTCAATGGAAAAGATTAGGAACTGTGTGTGCTTGTAAGCATCGTGTATATGTGACACTAAGGGACATGGTTTAGTGCTACACTTGGCAGTGCCAGGCTTACAGTTGGGTATTATATGACAAACAAACCTGACCCACACTTTTAAGTTTTGGAAGGTTGAATTTCCATACACAGCATGTCAGGATACCCAGAGCATTCCACTACTTTCACATTTTGCTGTCCAGGAAGGAGATGCATCTTAACCCCTTCCGGCATTCAAAATACAGATTTGTGCCAAAAAATGCAGCAGCATGGACCACAGTACTCAATGGAACAGAAACGGTGAATTACCATACCTGTACCAAGAATGTATAAGGCTACATTTTTCTGAAGCTTAAAAATCTCCTTGTACATAACCAAATTGAGAATTCATCCTTCAATCAGATGATATTCAAGACCTTATTCTTCTCTTCCTGGTGTTTATTAAAGTGACGCACCTCTGCAATGACACCATCCCCTGGGGATGCGGAACACTCCGGAGTGGAAGTGCTAGGAGTCATAAGGTAGCCTCCTGATAGTAATAAGTTTATTGTAACAATCAGTGTTCTTCTAGCTTATACACTAGCATTGTAAAATGCTTGTCCAAAGTGTTTTAGAGTAAATTGCTAATGAGAAATAATGAAATGATGAAAATTCATCCTTCCGCAATTTCTTATTTAAGGCACCAAAGTCCCAACATTAACTTATTCCCTTCAGAGTCATAGGACAGACTCTGGCTTACTAACTTCCTGGCTAATGGGTCTTTCTACACAAATTGGGTGTATATGGGTTTATTTTCCCCTGCAGAGAAGATAGCTGGATTATGCTTTTTTTGTTGTTCTTTATCTATTATTTACACAGAAAAACATTCTTTTTTTTTTCCTTGCTGAAATATGCAGTTATTCCTGGCACCAATAAAAGTGGGTTTGCTAGTGTAATAAATGATCACTTACTGTATTTTCTCTAAGCTGCTATACTACTGAAAGACAGGGTGAATATTCAGCAAATCAAATTTTGACTGATGTAACTGATAGAGGAATTCAGACACTGCGTATTTTATGGGTGTGTCCCAGGTCTAGAGATACCCATGCATATTTCCTCTGATCCATAAGAACTATTTCTCCATGATTCTTCTTTCTATACTTGTACAACATTAGGCTGAGCTTTAAAACACATATAATATGTCATATTTGTAAACCACAGATAATAAATACTCACAAAACACAACACGTTTCTGTTTAGTGAAAAGAAGATTAAATATTACTGTGTTTAAGTATTAGAGGATGGGGTTTTTTTACTGACAGAGAAAATCCGTAACACTGGGAATCAGAAGGGTTTTTTAGATATTACTGTTCTAAATGCAAGTTCCATTAGGCCCATGGAATTTTCTTTGCTGACATTTAGCTGTTAGCAAGGATGACCTCAGTGTCTGACTAATGCAAATATGATTAATGGAGGAGTTCAGTCATGGGCCCAAGGAGATGACGTGCTTCAGGTGAGACTGCATCACAAGAAACGACGAGACACAAATTGACAGAAATCTGTCAATATGATATTTAACCAGACACAGGATCTACCAGATGACTCCTCAGTTCTGCTTTGAGTTTATTTTCAGGTAGTCCTGTGTGAAGCAGAGAGTTGGACTCGATGATCCCAATGGGTCCCTTCCAACTCATGATACTCTGAGTCTGTGAGTCCAAGAGAGCTACTTTACAGGCAGCAGCTTCCTCTAAAGGAAGTCTAAATTTAACTGTGTGTGCGCCACCCATGTGAAAGAGGTAAGAATACAGCAAGCAATTTAAATGTGAACGAACTAAGGCATTGTTGATTCAATAAGGATTACACAACAAACAGGAGACATACCCTGGGAAAAAAGCCTGGTCCCACCAAAATGGAATAAAATATTCAAGTACAGCCTCTATTACTTGAAAATCAGGAGTTCATTCTTCCTGTACAATATCATTTCATTCAATATCAACAGCTCACCTGACTACGCTGACATTTGTATCTCTGAAAGTACTCTGAAGTGGTCTGAAGTTATCACAAATGTAATACTCAACCCAAGAAAATACATGTTCAGCATGGTCTTTCTAAGCTTAGGTTAAATACTCTGAGCAAAGTGCACAAAAATGCTCAAAGGACTTATTAAAGTCTGTTTTTCCAGCATGGAATGCACGTGCATTTGTATTAAAAATCAAAGGTAAGTCTAAGATTAGTGACCACCTAGTAAAATTGCACTGGTTTCTGTAGCTGGTAGGGAAACTCAGCCTTTGGAACAAGATGAAGAGTGCATGTGGCAGTCATTCGGAGACAGTTCATCTTTAATAAATATGTGTGAAATTTCCTCTTCTCTGTTATCCCATTTGGCACTTGTATATCTTAGCCAAAACCATAGCAGCACACATCTATAGTATGGCGTCACTGCTGATGACTGCTTGACCATTAAGAGAGAATGAAAATTAATGGCTTAAGCATTGTTAAGAAGGACTTCTGCCCATTATGGTGAAACTGTATAAAGGAACTGCAACCACCGAAGCCCACCCTTTCCTGAGAATGTCCCTTGACTGGAACTGGACTGCAAGTTATGCCACATAACAGTGATTCTATTGTCCAATTATGTCAGGTTGGGGAAAAGTAAACAAGGCTGAGGGGGAAGAATGTATCCAAAAGGAAAGCCAAACCCAGTAGCTGTCCTGAAAATCAGCTCTGGCTGGGTTTGGCATGGGGAAGGCCATAGACCACAGACTCATTTGTCAAGGCCAGGTTTGCACCTATTCTCCCCAAAACAAGGGGAGAGGAGGAGAGTTTTTGGGGGTATGGTGAATACCCATCCTCCCTTGCACAAACTGGCTTTTCTCACTGGCTGTAAAATCCCCCCACCCTGGGAAGGCCACATATACACACAGGACATTCACAGGAGAGGCAGCTAAAAGGGATCAAAAAGCATCAAAGATGCCCAAACCACCTCCAGACTCATCCCTGAGGCCTTGCACCAGGGGACTGCATGTGATGCAAAGGGATGCAATCCAGAGTCTATGGCAAGAGATGGTGTAAAACTTCCCCCCCCCAGGGGAGGTACATATCAGTGGTAACAGGACACCATTGGGATTCACAAGATAGTGATATTTTCTACTTAATTAGTCTTTCTGTCACTCTCCACCCTCCCCCCCGGCCATTTTCTATTTCTTACTCTCTCTCTCTTTCTCTCTCTCCCTCACATTTACTGTTAAATGAAATCCATGCTATTAACTTAGGCATACGGTCTTGTTTGCACCTTAATTCAGGCAGAGGCATCTCTCTAGCAATTTTAATAACTGGATCTTAACAGTGATAGAGGCTGACATTATAATTTTTACATTATACATAAAATGCCTTATAGGATATACTGTTTCACTTTTTAAATATATATTTTCCTATATTCTTACGAAATTCAATCTTAAGAACACAAAAACAAAGACCTCATTTTTCACTGCTCCTCAAAAGTACAATTAAGAGGTCTTACATGCTTTCACTATTTTAAAAGTCTGGTGCTTTTTAAAATTTCTTTGAAAGTTTCCAAGAAAGAGTTTTTCAGAAAAGAAGATATTAACTGATCTGGGAAATCAGAGTAATTCTTTAAAGTGGCAAAGTCATGTATCAAAGAAGAAAGAGTGCAAAACAGCTTCAGCAGAACGTCACAAAACTGGGTTCTGAGATTATACTGATAAAGTGAAGAGCATGAATACAATTTTCAGTAATACTTGTTTCCTGTATTATGGTATGTATCAGTTTGCTCATTTATTATTCACATGATATACAGAAAAACCTTTGATATGTCTTGATATTTTCTGTATTTACAAGTCTACCAGCAAGAAAATTCTATCAGTTTCATGACAGCACAGAAAAAGGAACAACTGTATTATGATAAAACATTTCACAATGGAAAATACACATAGGTAACACATTATTTCTTATCAATTAAATCTTTTGCAATCAAAGACTTTGACATTGTCAGAACTGCAGTTATTTTGTTAAGATCTACCAAGAAAGTTAGAAAGAGTCCAACTGCAAATCCCCCAACAATGAAAATAATTTGAAAAGTAGCTCATTATTGCACTCTCTCAGATACTTTCTCTGCCCTATTTTTTATTATTGATCACCTGTCTCTGATGAGTAAACCTACTGTTGTCTTTCAGGCTCTGTAATTTGTTTGCCAAATAAGCGTGTTTTAGACTCTTCTGGTAAACTTAATTCTACCAGAAGCTCTACCATCATTTTCTACAGCAAATGCTGTTTTAAAACAGAATGTCTCTACTATTTAATTCCAGGAATCTCTTTAGATAGCAACACACCTTTATTACAGATGGTTAAGATTAAGACTATGTTGCTAAAAAATGAAAAAAAAAAAACAAAACAAAACAAAACAAAAAAAACAATATAAAAAAGAAAAATTGGTTAGACCATATAAAATTTCAGTCAGCCATTTCCAAACAGTAAATCCCAACATCCTACATTGGTAATGATGAGGTCAGGAGTTACTGAACTCCTACAGAAGGGAACAAGAGAAAGCAAGTCTCCTATGGTACCGGAGTCCATACCGATGACATTTATAAAGGGAAGATTAAAATCGCTCTGGAATTAAACTTCAGGGTTGAAAGGCTTGAAACTACTACATCAAGTACCTATGGAGCATGTGATTTGATGAAAAGTTCACTGACTTCTACATTCCAAAAATAGAGTAATTGGGATAATTCTCACTCAGCAAAAGTGAAATGAAATTACTTGAGATCTGTGGCACTGAAGTGGGCAAAATTCTACTGGAGTGCAGTTAGTAGATGCAGGAAAGATGAGTATCAAATAAAACTTGCACAATATTTTCCATCCCAGATCCTCAGAAACACAGTGAAATGAAAGGTAAATTGAATAAGACTCATAGGAATCATTTCTGGTCTCTCACTTCTTTCCACTACGAAGTTAATTTCATTCTCTGACCAGATCTTTTGAGAAAACCTCATATTATTAGATAAAATTATTTTTAATTGAAAAGACAAATACCACAAGACAGTTACAAAAATTAAAAGGCTTTAATTTTTTTCTAAATAAAACAGAAAAAAAGCAATACCATTAGATTTTCCAGGATCAGTTTCTCAGCTGAATACAACTATTTTACGCAGCTCCAGGTTGATAGCTTCCTGTTTACCCGAGCTGAAGTCCTGACACATTAAATCATGTTCCTAAGTATCAGGATGGACCATTCTTCTACTACAACAAGGTTGTTCTTAAGGATGCTAACATAGTAGAGAAAGGAAATATTCCCTTCCTTGAAGAAGAAATAGGAAAACATTTACAGAACCAACCCAAATGTTTATTCAGTTCCTTCTATCTGTTATCCAATGGGAAGCAGGAGCTATATTCAACGTATCAATATATTTAATCATTAAATTAATGCATTTTAAGTAATAGAAATCAGAAATTTTAACTGTGCAATTGGTAATCACCAAGTTCTTTAGCTATCCTGTCTCATTATAAAGAAAGAAATCCACCTACCTGCTAAAAAAGCAATTAAAATTCACAACTGGTGTAGAGCTGAAGCTATTAAAATATCTAAAATGACTGAAAACATGTACTCAGAATACAAAGCATATATGATACATCATATTTAGATGTATTAGTTTATTTAGATGGGAGAAGTGTTTATTATTTACCTATGAAATATTGTAAATTTTATATTATGAAGCATAGATCTAAAATATTAACTTCAAAGAACAAATAATTCCAAGTAGCTAAATTATATTTTATTGAAAAAAACTCCAGTGATTATTCAAATACATTTGAGTTAATTCACTCTTAATCTTACTTTTGCTTTTGTATTGTGTCAGATACATTCAGCCCAAAAATGAAGGGCTGCATACAAGTAGACCCAGACTAGTAGTCTTTTTCCCATGGCAAAGTAATAAATGAGGATTAATAAAAAAACAACTAAAGACCCCAAATATTCTTTATAATTGATTATGAAATTTCAGAATGTCTGTACATTACATCTTGTTACCCATGCCATTGTGGAAAATAATATCTTACCAAAAAATTTGCCTAATTTCAAAATAAACGGTAACAAAAAAACCACATTGGCATTAGCCAATATTAGAAACATTCATAATTTTAACACTACATTTAATGTCAGGGCACAAAATTCAGTGAGTTAGCACAACAATATGAACAATTAGAAGAAGATAAATCATTTTTCAAAACATTTGTTATCATTTTGTGGGATTTTAATTTACGTTCTCCTTCGGGCATTTTGCTACCTTTTGGTCAATGATATAAAGAAATTAAATAGCTAATAGGTCACTCTTAAACAAAATAGTTGGATGATACTGGTATTTTTTGCTAAGTTTCTATTACAGGAAAGAATATAGAAATTGGATACCTTTGGTACCTTGGCTACCAATTACCTCTGAAAATATTGTTTTCTGCCCAGTTCTGTGGAACCCTATTCTCTTCTTCTCTCCCTACTCACTCATATGAATCCCCACAAAATAGTTTCCAGCTTCCTGAATAAAACTGAGAAAGTGCATTTATAAATAAATTCTGACATTTTCAATCTCAGCATTTCCTTGCAGGAATATCGTCCTTCCTGCTGGAGTGAAAATGGAGTCTTGAAAATGTTGTTAAAAGGTCTTCATGCCATGGTTTATTTCAGTTTCACCATTGTTGTTTCTGATAGAAGGTACAGGAGAGAACATATATTGCAATTTAATGAAGGAGAACATTCTAAAAGTCTTGGTCAAAAATATCCTTTCACTTCTCTTAAACTATTTACTATTCCATTTTTGTTTGAAAAGCTTTTACAATATAACAGAAATCTACACAATTCAGCCCTTTACTTTTGCTAGTCTGCTTGAAAGTTAGAGCATTACCTAGAAAGATCATAATCTGAATTTTGAATTCAATCTTTTCTGAATGACATGCTAAAATTATCACCCAGCTTCATTAGATAATGCACATGCTGAGATGCTGACACACCTACTATCCACAGGAGCAGCTGCTCAGTGACAGCATTTTTTTACTGGTAGAATGAAGACATTTGGGACAAAGACACTCTCAACTCTGATGTTTCTCACTGTGGTGCCATGGGAAGGCCAGGACAAAGTTATTGTGATTGTGAATCTTGCAATACTAGCTACAGAAAGGAGAGCAGGAAGTGCAAGCATGGCACTTATGATTGACATTGAGTGTCATGATCAGTATATAAAAGGGAATGTCCTTATGCTGCTCCGAAAACATCATGGTTTGTCTGCGGTCTTCTTTGAAGAGAAGGTTTTCTTGAGCAACTGATGCCTTATTGAAAAGATTTTCAAGATTTAGCCAAGTAACTGAACTCAAATTAATGCTATATTTTTAAGATACCATTATGGTTTTGAGAGTAGTCATGCTAAGAAAGTTAACAAGACATAAAAGTAAAGCAATTTTAGCTTATACAAATTAATACCTTGTTAAAGCCTGTGTTTAACACTACGGCCACCATGGCAGCAGATGGATCAAATTTTCAGCTGGTTTTAATCAGTAAAATTCTCTGGGTTCCAATAGAGCTCTTCTGATTAAAAGCATCTGAGAATCTGAACCAATTATTTCCAGATAAATTATTCACAAAATAATGGGCAAAATTGCTAATAATTAATTTTATTAATACAGTTTGACCATCTATAGAGTTAGTTGAATAGGAGAAAACATTTTTGTGAAAACAGTACTTGATAATTAATTGACAAAAAAAATTGTCACTATTATTCATTCCATGTAAAAGGAAACCAAAATACTCTAATAAAGTAATGTTGATAACTGCAGGATTTCTTACAGGCTAATTAAAAAACATAGAAGTGGAATGCATGTATACAACTTGCTCTGAGGCAGAAGATGTATCGTTAAATTATCTTAGAATTACATGTCTATTAATGAAACCAATATGAAACAGGGATCAGTTTGACTCCAAACATCCAAACAAAGTCTTTCAGAAGAAAATGCAAGACAAATCTTGACACATTGCAAGTGATGTAACTATATGGCTGGATTTGAACTCATGCCTCTGAAAGACAGCCTGTTTATATCTGAGAATAGCAAGGAAAAATAAAGTAGAAAAAAATAAGTATCAGATATGTTAACCATTGCTGGATTCCAAGAACAACACAGTACATTACTCCTAACATCAGGCCGAGCATCAACAGAGGAAATAGGCTGGAAGTTTGAAATTGATTAAACTTGCCATGTTTCCACTGCATCCTGGTTATGTCCCAAGTAAGTATAAACAAATTTAAATATATAGAATAAACATCTGGACTGTTAATATTGTCATATATAATCAAATTAGAAAATAGTTGCTTAGATTTAGTCAGCTTTCCCTGGTACTAGAGGCACAAGCAAAAAAATCCTAATTGTGTGAGCCAACACATGTTAGACATTACTGTATCACAGAATTGCTCAACAAAGCAATTAAAGGTTCTTTTAGAGAAAATTGCTACTAAAAGCAAAGGCTTTAGTTTTCATAACTATCTCTGCTTCAGTTCCCAGGCAATTTATTTTGAGATTTCTTTAGCTTCTGTACGCATCAGTAACTCTGCTAGTCGGAAGACTCACAGAGCATTAGGCCCTGAAGTTTTTGTTCAGTTGAATATTCAGACATGACTTTAAAGTCTCCTGCCTTCTACTAACATGCTATTAAGGATGGGGGAGCCCCAGCATCAGCAGAATCCAGTATTCTTGTAACCTTCATATCTGAGAGTGATGAAAGTTATTGCTCTGCATGTCACTGGGTTCAGCTCTTCCTTTTGTCTCTGTCCTGTTCTGTCTCCAGGTTTACTACATCTCCTACACAGCCATCACAGGTCAGGCTGTAATTGTTAGCTTATGCTACATGTTAATAATGCTCTCATGTTCCTGGGAACCACAGCTGAAGACATAAGAAGTCTCAGAAAAAGGATTTGTCTCTTCCTTCCACTCCTGGGCCTATATTTATAGTATCCTTTTATCAAACACCCTCTGTCAAATTACTAAGAAAAGAAAACCAGAAGCATCTTTTCTATTCAAGCCACCTTGTAATTTTTTTACTCCTCTAAAGAGCCTTCAACGGTCTGCACTGACACATTGAGACATTAGTACAAGTTCAGGACTTGGTCTCATGGAAAAGTTTGAAAAACAGGAGAATGATTTTCTTTTAAATTCTTTGTTACTTGTATTTCTTCTATTTGGTTTATAAATTTGCCATGGTTTCTCTTTAAATCTCAAAAAGCCTACTTAGAAATATTTTTGTGGAGAGAAAAACATTGTTCTGCCAGTTCTCTTATTCTCATTTTGTTCTGCTACAATAAGTACAGCTAATTCAGACTATGGAAATAGTAAAGGCTAGCTTGTCCTACTCTTTACTTTTGTATTCTATCAAGTATTAAATACTAAAACTACGGTTGTCTGGAGGCCATGACACCATTCTTTGTGTTTTACAGCCACCCACGTACCTGAGAATAACTCATCTGATTTCAGTAGAATTACATTTTATCTTCATTGGTGCAAATAACATTGCAATCCCGGGTAGGATTAGAAAGGTCCTTATGTGCTGAATGCACTTTCTGTCACTTTGGCATTACATAATTCTAAATCTCTTACAAATCACTTTCAGTTAAATAGGGAAAAAATATGCATTACTGTATTTCTGCCCTTGCTCAAACTGAGAAGTAGCTCAGTGTTTTGGCTGCAGTTAAAATCAGAGAAACAAACTGCATATTGATTGCACTGAACATAAAAAACCCCCATGGCATTTAAGGTAGAATACGAGCACAACTCAAGGCATTCAAGGTCAAAGATGAGATTAATGAATTTTAAGCTCTTTGATATCTGAAAGCTCATAGCAACTGTGTTTTCCCTAGAAAATTTTAAAAGGTTAAACTTTTCTACAGGTATTGAACCTTAAAATACAGTCTGGTAAGTATAAACAGATGATGACTATCTCATGTACATTCAGTCCATTTTATTTACAAACATGTTTGGAAGAGATGCTAATGCCAGCTTTTGGTATCCAGGTTTGGGGTTAAAACTCTCCTCAGCAGGGTCTGCAGACTGTTGGGAGTCCCAACAAGCTGGGGACAGTGCTGGAGAACAGCATGTGGAGAATAATCCTCCCCCTCAGGTGGAACCCAATACAGCACAGAGCAGAGAATGCAAGAGAAAGCCAACTTATCAAGATCACACAGTCTTTTAAAGGTAAATCATCCAATAAAAACTTAAAAGATATTTTTACATTTCCACCAATGTTCAATAAATTGCTCTGTCACGTAGACACAAACTGCTGAATTCTTTATTCAATCACCTTAAACTACTTCTACTGCAGAACATGTAGTAATAGAAGAAGAAGAAGAAGGTCTGAAGAACAACAACTAACCTCCATTTTGGAGCTTTTACTTTTTATCTCTTTACTATATTAGCATACCCAAGACCTCTAAATTTTTCACCCTGTGACAATCTTTCATAATATTCTATTACCTAGTTCACACCAGTGTAGATTCTAAATCTTCCCAGGGAAAGTAGGCAATTTTCTCCATGGATGAAGGTCAAAAACAGTGTTGTCCAGTGGGGTAGAATCCTTCAAAACAGGCAAAGAAATATTCTCTGCACTGTGGATTCCAACAGACAGAAACTAGCACTTCTGCAAAGAAGGATGCAAAATTTTCAACGTGAGAAGGGAGTGGCAAGAAGGAAACTGAGTATGTGCTTGTCTTCCTAATGTAGTAATATATAGCTGCTCACTCAAGGAAGGGGCACTGCTCTCCACAAACTTGTTCATGCTTTTTGTCACTTTAAAACTAGTTATACAGAATGTTGCTGAAATAAAACATTCCTACTAAAATACATTTTTTTATAAGTCTGATTTTGCATGTGTGTTTTCTCCACTGCTCAGAGTTAAAGGTGGCAGAGCTGGGGCCTCTGTAAAGGAAAAGCATTTTTCTGCCATTTTTCTGTCTGTATATAGCCAGCAGCTCCTGAAACACAACTCTTTGCTTTCAAAGAGCAAATATGATTTGACCAGGGAGACGGTGTTGTGTTTTCTCAGCTGTTTTGATTATTTCACACTTTTTTTTTTGCAGCTAGTTCTGCCCAACTATGGGAGCAGGGAGTCTGGCTCACAGCATTTCTTGGTGTATTTCAGCAAATCAAATTGCTATGACCACTGCTGAAAAAGAGGCCTTAGGTGGTCAAGAATCCATGATGACAGAAAGGAAACATAAGATTCATGTCTTTAAAGTTTGGACTGGAAGTGACATTGGAGAGCTGTTCCCAGGGCTTGTGAAGAAAGCTGGTCATATGGATACATTGTGTTTATGCTTAATGCAGTCAAAATCTTTAAAACAACTGGTTTTATAAATCCAGAGTTGTCTACATAGAAACTAAATGTGTATTCTTTTAGTATGACCTACAGCCCAAAAATATCTATTCTAATATGCTTCTCTTTTTCATGATATGTGATACCACAATACAGTTGATATTGGTGTATTATGACTGTGAGGCTTATAAGAATTCTGATACCAGTATAGGCATGTATTGGCATTTTCAATGTATATATAGTCTTGTTGGAAACTTTCCAATTAACTTGATTTGTTTTCTAACTCATGTTGTCATGCTCCCATTATATCACCACTTGATATTTCCTCATTTTTGTGCAATTCACACAAATATTCCTCTGGTCCTTTTTTTAACATATCCAAATGATTAATTAGAAAGCTCAGACACTCTGTGGGAAGTTGAAAAGACTCTCTTAAGGTCATCTGCTCCTAATGGCAATCTGCATTTTTTTCTCTCCTAAACTGGTTGCAAATGCCTTGCACGTGTTTTTCATAAAGTCAAACCCACTGTTTGCACAAGAAAGTAGAAGTTGGTGCTGTATCACACCTGTTATTCTTTTCAGTAAGAAAAACTACGTGTGAAATACATTACTGTAATTGCCTAACTATTTGCAGAACAGTTTTTTTCTCCCAAGCAAGACTTCTAACATCATTACAAAGTCTTTGTCGACCTAAATTTTTGAGAACATAAAAAGTTTATGAGGAACCAGAACCAGAGAGAGAGAAAACATGAATTTCATGAAAAAAATGGCAAAAGAAAAAAATGTAAAACATCAGGCTACAGCAAGTATCCGAGGCTGCAGGCTGACTCATGTAGATCTCATATACATATAGTAAGAAATAATACCAAGAGGAAACTGAATGGACTAATTAAATGAAGGTCATACTTGATGAATATTTCTGATGGCATTGGAATAATGCAGCAGAAGTGACGCAGTACACAGCACGGATCTTCATTTTGGAAAGGCTTCCTATACTGCACAAATAGTACACACAAATCAGATTTCAGAACCTCTCTGCTGAGGTAATAGTGTGCAGCTGCCAAAACCAGACGGCTAACTATTTTTTTAATTGGCTCTAGTTGGAAAAAGGTAATAACGCAGAAAGGTATATAGGATCATCACTACAATTTACACGCATCACTTCTCTAGTTGAAATTCAGGAGGCTAAGAAATGAATCATCAAAGTGACTGGATGTTGGCTCAGGGGTTCACCTCAATTGGGGTAAAACCCAGCCCCTGATGACTGAGGGCCACATGAATATTTCCCATTGTTTCAGAACTGCAAATTAGGATTGTAGCCATTTGGTTTATAGAAAAAAATGTTCTACATTAATTGAACAAAAAGTAATGTAAAAATTTCCTGTATCAATGTTATAATAAGATCAGCATGTGTAGAATTTGGGTAGCCTGGTCCATCTTCAAACATTTACATTAATCTGATAAGCTTTTATTTTAGCAAATTCATTCATCTGTTGGCTTATCTAAAACTGTGCTGCAATGTCTGTACATCCCTAGGCACATGAGTTTGACAAAAATAAACATAGTGGCATGGCCTGGGCGCCCAGGAGCAAAGAAATCAAGATGGCAGCAAAGCCCCTCCCCAAAATGGCAGCTTCTGTAGATAACTGTGTGCTCCAGGGGGCAAAAGCAAAATGGTGGATAAGCCTCCTCCTCCCAGTCATGTGGTGGAGGAGAGAGCCAAGTTAAAATTAGAATAACACAGCAATCAAAAAACACAACAATCACAAAACTCCCTCTTCCTCCAAACAACAATCAACAGGGAACAAGGACAAAAACAAAGGAAACCTGGAGTCCAAAACCAGTCATGCACTACCAAGATATTTGCTCCACACCACCGGACAGTGGTGGCAGCTCTGAACCTGCAGTGTCAATTTCTCTGCCACTTTTTGGCCCGCTGGACCCAGCTGGTGTTGCACTGCAGTTCTGAGGCATTACCACATTGTGGGGAGAGGGGGGAGAAGGAGCACAGGGCACCAAAACCAGCAGCCCTGACACCGCCGGTCCCAGCTAGTGCCCACAGACAAGTATTTGTGAACTTTGTCCTGAAACAGTCTAGGATTGCAAAATGCACATTCTTGGAGGCTGCACCAGGCAAGGAGTTCAGAGAGAAACAGAAGGTTTCTGCCTTGTGCTGCTTTTGCTTAGAGAAGCAACTCTCTTAGCAGCCCTGCAAGAATGAAAAGAAAGCTCTCCTTGAGTGTTTCTGTCTCTAAAAGGAACGCCAAAACCCCCTACCCCTGCAAAAGCAGGGCAAGACACTCCAATTCTGGTTTTGGCCACTGGAGCTTAAAGGGACAGTAGCAATCTTGGGCAGATTGACATATGAAAGATATGGAATACAATATACATTTTTTGGGTTATCAGAACAAAATGTGAGAAGCCTCCTACAAAAGTGACCAAACTAAATAATTTCTAAAGCATTACTCTCCTGAAAGGTAACCATCAAGAACAACTCCATATATGACAGAATGGTCAATCCCACACACTAATAAGAAATTCAGAGATGCATCTCTTGAACTTGCATGAATTACAGCCTTTGATTTTAAGTCCTCTTGTGTTCTTCAGTATTCCTTTCAAGGTACCTTGATGCTGTAAGAAACACTTGCAAGCAATCACACAAGAATATGCTTTTACTTACAGTACTGAAAAAAATCTAAAGAAAAATATATCAGTACCATGTGAATAAATTAACAGCACATTGCATCTTGCCAGGGTTTAACCCCAGCCAGCAACTAAGCCCCACACAGCCATTCACTCACTCCGCCCTGGTGGCATAGGAAACAAGATTAAAAGGGTAAAAGTGGAAAAAATCAAAGGCAGACAGAAAATCAGTTTAACAATTGAAATTAAATAATAATAAACAATAACAACAATAACAACAAAAATAAAAATAAAGATAAAATCCAAGAAAAACGAGTGATACAAATAAAACAATTTCTCAGTATTAACCAACCTATACCCATTCAGTCCCTGAGCATCACCTCCCCATGCCAAGCTTTTCCACTAGTTTTACTGCAGAGCACAATGTTACATGGTGTGAAATATCCCTGTAGTCAGTTAGGATCAGCTGTCCCAGCAGTGTCCCTTCCCAACTCCTTGTGCACCACCAGCCCACTCACTGTTGGGGTGGGGTAAGAAGCAGAAAAGGCCTTGATGCTGTGTGAGCACTGCTCAGCAATAACAAAAACATCACCGGATTATCAAAAAGTTGTTCTGTTTTCAGCACAAATCCAAAACACAGCCTCACACCAGCTACTGTCAAAGAAAGCAACTCTATCTCAGCCAAAATCAGGATGTACATATGTGGCTTTTGGTCCCTTTCCTACTGCTCCTCTAGAAGCTTTGCTGCCTACTAGAAGTACAGTGGGCAAAGGCTCAGGACCAATGTGTGTTTTTCAGCTCCATTGACTAATTGATTCAGATGAAAATGAAACACCAGAGCTTGAGGCCTTTTTCTGTCTGTGAGTCAGCTCTCCTCTCCCAGCAGACAGCTGGGATCAGATAGTGGATCATCAGAAACACCAGAAGAAAACCTGCAGAGTTTGGACATCCACACATTAGCAAACCTAGGGTCCTCAGGGAGAGTGTGATTACTAACTGCAACAAGATGAATGTGAAGCTGTTCCTAGCATCCTCCAGTGCAGAAGGTGCTAGGAAAAATACTTGTCTTTTGCATTAAGGAATATTTGTGCAAAATTTAGTAGCAGTCAGACCTAGTTCCTGAGGATTATGTTTTTTCATTCTTTGGCTGCAGTGACTTCTGCAGAGATCCACGTCAGCTTCAGTACAGAGGACAGGGAAAGTGCTCAAGAACTACAGTCTGGCCTGGAACAACCAAGACATGCTGCCACATGAGTTTCAGCCTTGGAGGTTTGAACCAAAGGCAGCCTAAAATCCAGATCTCCCAAATTCTGATGGTGCTGGCATGCCCATCATTCCAAAGCCAGTATTATCAGTGTCTTTTCTAGGAGACTGGATATGTGCATCAATAAAGGCCCCTTTTGGGACAGCCCTGGCAATATCTGTTTTGTGACTCCTTAATAGCCCCAATGTCCCTTGTCAGACAAAGTGGTGGTGCACAAAAACTATAGACATCAAAAGATACTAGGGGAGGTAGGCATGGAATGTCCATTTTATTGCTTTGCTAAAAGTCAGTATTTCAAACATGCCTAAAGTAGCCCTAAGGCATTTACGTTCTTTAGTCTTGCTTCAAAATATAGTAAAAATATAAGGCAAATAAATACATATTTGGGACTGAAAAGGCTTTGGGGGGAAGTTAAAATTGTGTTTCTGGTCAGAGTTTTCCTCATAATACTAAATCTCCGACATTTCTTTAATTTCTCCTTTCATGATATATGTTAACAGAACTATGTGGTGATTATATTCTGATCTTTACTACTCCAATGCCAAAATCTATGAACTGAGCTAAATAATTTAGTAATCTTACCCTTAAACTAGGAGATGTTAAAAGGACCAATGCAGCCAGGGATTCTTCAATTATTTAATTCACTCACCTGAAAATATGATACAGTCAAGTAACAGGGCCACCATTTGAACACACTCATCTAAATTACATGTGTTTGTTTAAAATGTTTTGCCACCAAGTGGTGCTAAAAGCAGTATGGTTCTGATTAAAAGAAGTTTTATCTGGGCAATCTTCCTCCTCTCCTAACATACTTCAATTATTTATTGAAGAGATTTTCTTATGAGGTAAAAAATATAATACCAAGGTTAGCTGTATTTCTTCTTTCTCTCCCCTATTTTCACCACTGATACTAAATAATGTAATTGCTCCAAGCATCATAGATTGTAAAAATCAATGCTCAGCAGGGACTAAATCCAGACCTAAAGTTGGAGAGCACTGCAGCCCCAAAAGCTGTCAAAGCACAAGTGAACATCTTCAGTATTAGGAGAATTTTTAGCCAGTGAACAGCTGTCTATTTTCATTCTGTGATCGTCATATTCCTACTCCCCTTCCCCTAACAGTGGTTGGCACTGTAGACATGTCTTTATTGCGACTTAATGGTTTGTGGATGGTTTTGACAAGCACTGCCGGCTTAGGTACTCTTCATATGAATTATGGCAATAAATAAAAGGCCTTAGGTAACCTTTCCCCCTCTCCAGAGCTAATTATACAGTGCTTTGGTACAAACAGAGTTAATACTTCTATTTTTATCATCTTTATAACACGATGTTGTTATCATTTTAGGAAAGGCTGGTTTATCGAGTTGCAATATCTACAGACCTTGTATCATAATGTCAGATCCAATGTATGGTCTCCAAAAGCACTGCAGTTAATTCACACACAGCCACTTGTTTGCCAGAGCTCAACACACCGCTGGGATTTGGAGCTTGCAGATGGTTGGTTCCCCTGTGGAATGCTCAAGCCTCTGAAGGAGGGGTCAGCTCACATCCCTCCTACTTCTGCCATTTGAGGCCTCTGCGGGACACAGAGGGCTGGTCTATTCATGTCTGTGCCTCTCCTGATGAAACTATTTACCCTGAGAAGAAAATTGCGAGAGTCATTGACACAGAAGATCAAAGAAAGGAGAGTGTGGCATAGTCTAGTGAAGAATACATCTGGCTAAAGGATAGGGAGCGTGGGTACTGCTCCCTGCTACAAAAATATTTCAGAAGACTTTTTTTTTTTTTCACCTGAAATGCAACACATTCCTCGAACTAAGACCCAAAACCTGGGCATTCTGATAGCAGTTTCCAGCCACTAAGCTGCAAAGTCCTTCTTGTTCATGTTTGCTGTCATTTGGTCTCTTGTCTTTAAGAAATGGAAGGAACAGCTTTACCATTTGAAAGTTAAAAGATGTAAGCTTTTTCTTGGCCTCTGGTGTTCTTTGATTATTTTTCTGATAAGAACATCATGCCGCCTACCAGGCCCTTCTAATGCAAGTGCCAACAGCAATAGTCCCAGCAAGTAAAACAGTCCCAAGAATGTTGAGAAATGTGTTTGCTCCACACCTGTGGGTACCCAAGACACTAGTTATTAAAAAACAAGATTGAAAATGTTCAGCACTCCAGAGCTGTTCACATTTCATAGAATTCTTTTTCTTTAGTTTAAAAACACTTTTAAGTATTTTTATTGAATCATTCCCTTTAACAGAGGCAGCGATAACAAGCCTTCAGCAAATAATCAATTTATATTCTTTTAAACAACAAGACAATGGTGTGCAGCTCTGCAATTTATAATTTCTATTTGTAATATATTAATGGCATATAATAGGTTAATAATATAACAGTGTATTTCCGACCTATGAAGAAGTTTTAACTTTTCATTGTCGTTTTCCTTAAATCTTCAGTATCATACTGAATGATTGTATATTTGAGTGTAGAAATTTGGTCTATGATAACATGAACAGAAACATAAAGAAACATGAGAAATCAATGAGTTTAGATTGTCCTTCTATAACATGCTAATACAGACAATTCACATAATAACTTCTACTTAAAATTACCAATGGCATTTAAAAAAGTGCATTTTTGTATGTGTGCAAAAGGAAAACAAAAGTACCAAATGTCTGGCTACTTTATCAGAATAGTACTTTACATCCTTTAAGAAACTATCAGACTATTACATATGACTAATATATCAAGTTTCAATGCAGCATTTATTCAAAATTTAATAGAGATAATAGTAACATAAAAGCTACCCTCTGGATCTTATAATTAAAAGCACAAGAGCCTGAGAGTCATAAGAAGGGAACGTAAAGTTAATTACTTGCTTGTGTGCAGAATAAGAAGCCTATAATCTTAAGTAGTAGCCAATTTATAGGTTTGAATTCCTGAACACTAATGTATTAGGAGAATCATTTCTACTTCTGATAATTTCTTCAAATAATTATGATTAGACTCTTAGCTGTAGTTTAATTTACTATGCCACTTCCCAACACGCCCCTTTCTCTAAGGTTTTGTTTACCAGAGCAAAGATTTCAGGCACTAATATTGTCTGAAAGCTTACAGTAAATCTAAACAGTAAATATGTTTTACAGTCAGTTATAGCAGAAAATAAAAAGTGATAGTACTGCGTATTTCTTAGTAGATATAAAATCCAGTGTGGGTAAAAGATATTCTGAAATATTAGCTTTACTCTTGTTTACTCTATGGGTAAAATTAACGTTGAATTTAAAAATAGATACTTGTGTTTTCTCCAGAAATAGTTTTCAGCTAAAGTTTGGTGTCTATGGCAATTTTCCAAGTTTTCCAAGTTTCCTTTTCAGTGTCAATTCCTCCGGGAGATTAAGAGAAGTCAAGAGGTGTAATGCTGTAGATGCTGAACAAGAAGACATGTCCAAATTGCTCTTGAGGCATTTTTATTTCCTACTGTACATCATGTACAACCCTATTGCACATAAGAAACAGAGGGATGAAAATTAATTTGAAAAAATATATCAGGATTAAAGCAACAGCACGAACAGATGGTATGATGGCTAAGCTGACAAAGTAAATGAAACTTTTTAATAGTAACAGGAGGGAGGGAGTTAAGGAGAGAGGGAAGGAGGGAGGGATGAAGGAAGGGAGGAAGGAAGGAAGGAANAAAAGAAAAAAGAAAAAAGAAAAAAGAAAAAAGAAAAAAGAAAAAAGAAAAAAGAAAAAAGAAAGAAAAAAGAAAAAAGAAAGAGAAAAAGAAAGCAAGCATAAACATGAAATCTGAGAAGGAAGGAGGGGGGAATGTAGTAAATCACCCATATTTCAGAAAGTATTAAATAAGTTATGAAAAACTGCAAATTTATTAATTTTCTATAACTAACAGGCAGGAGGCAAGACCTTGCTATATTTTAATTATACCCTAAAAATTAATTCAGACAGAGAAAGGCCACATGCCTTTTACATAATCCTGAATAATGACAAAATAGAGACATGTTCAGCTTTGTTTATCTCTAATCAGATGTACTGATATTTGAGCATGATTACTGTAACATAGATATGCTTAATATGTCTTCCAGCAAGACTAGATGAGCTTGAGTTCTATGACATGTACTCCCAAACTTTCTTTTCTGTCAATAGTTAAAGATGTACAATAAGCATCACCTAATTTGCAGGACAAATTAAATCTAAGATATGTGTCTGTCCATGATGGTTACATAACACACTTTCAAGATCCTCATGTAAGTCTGAATGTCACCTTACATTGCTAGAAAATAAAAAGATTAATTAAAAAGTACCATTATGTTGAAGTGCCACAGATGTTCTTGAATTCTGATTCAATAAATATGTATTTTGTCTTCTATTTTTAATTTTACTTTCCTAATTCTTGTTTTTCTAAAATACTATGTATTATCTTATTATGTCTATTCATGTAATAGTTAGATCTACCCAGCCACTTTCACTTCCATTGCCATTTATTTTGTATTTCTAATACAAATTAGATTGTTCTCTGTGCTTTCTAAAATAAAGTGTTGCCATAGCATATAGTTCAAGAAAAAATGCCTATACAATTATAGCTGCATAATATGTTGGATTAAAGTCAAATTAAATAAAATAATTTCCCAGAAGTGACATAATACCTTGGTGGATCTGTGTGCAATACGAAGTTATTACAGCATAATTGTAGAGAGCATGATGTCTAACACAGAAAAAATTCACACAATATGGTGAAAATACAATTACTGAAATAACCTTTCTTTTCCCTGAAATAGACAAAGACATAAGAAATATATTAACATAATAGAGGTTATACTTTTAGAAATCATTTAATAGTTTACTTTCACTCTTCTACAGATACATCCACAATTAATGTCATTATATAATAATTGATGTCATGACCAGTAACAATGTTATTACCCAGAATTTGCATATGCAGAAGTTCTTTTGGGATAAGCATCCCTTTGCACAATGAAGAGACTGTATTTTGGTTAGTAAGTGATTATAATGGACTAACAAATAGTAAATACCATTTTAACTAATGATCAAAGAGTTAGAGTGTGAGTAAGGAGACCCCATCCACTGTCTTGCATGGCTTAACCATACAAAAAGCTAATATTTGTTCTAATAATAATGATACATATTTTTATGGGTTTATATTTGTAATAAATACTGATATACTAAAGACTTAGAGCTGTTTCCATAACGCTAATACAGACTGAAGAGAGAGGGCTGGTAGAGAGGATTGGTTTTATTCTATCAGAAGAATCTCTGTATTTGACAGACTTGTAAAAATATATCCATTGGATTCACACTAGAAGGCATTCTGACGTAGAATTTTAAAAATCACAAATTGAAGACCAGTTCTCACTGAATTCATATCACATTTTGGAATAAAGACGGTGTAATGGCACTTCCTAGTATCAGAGAGAACATAATAGTTATCAGAGTAAAATAAGGTACTTCATCAGGGAAACATACACAATGACACAATTGCACTTTTTCTTGTATTCACTGATAAATAACAGCAATAAAAGGAAACTTCCTTTTTAAAGAGAAAACATATATATGTCACTGATTAAAATTCACATAAATTTAGACAATTGCACTATGACATCAGAGTGAGTATAAAATTATATTGAAATGATTTGCAATAGCATATCCTTCCAGCACTATGTCCCAAGGTCACTCATTCTGTCTTCCAAAGGATAGGATGAACATCTGGGTGAGTGCTACAGCCAGCACAGCTCCTTACCAGTGCCTGCCTCCGAATCAATCAGTACCTGTCTTAAATCAACACCTGTCCTAATCATAGCAGCCTGCCACTTTATCACTCCAGAGTAACACACCTGTGGTGTGATATTTTCAGTGGTCCTGTGCTACTCTTCATTAGGTACAATTCCACTGCTGCTACTTACTGGTCATTCATAAGTACCTCTCCTTCATTTTTTTCTGGCACTCAGTTTTGCAACTCTGCAGGGTTCATTTCTCAGCAATAGCAGTGGAAGGAGGTGTGAATCAGCAAAGGATAATTTCAACCACAGGATCAAGCAGGAAACAGTGTAGTAGATAAGGTATACTGTCTTGGAGCAATTGATTTTTTGGTCCTGTAATGCAAGGACATGTATTTGCTGCACATGTCCAATAATGTACTTTCTGGAAACACTACCACATGATCTTCTCATTTAGTTTCATTGATTCTGAAACTGGATTTGTGTTGTCTAGATTACTGGGTCTGGATCTCAATATGTATTTCTAAGAGTATGTAGTCCACTTGTATTTGGGTATAAGAGTTTGGATAAATCCTTTTGAAAATCTTCTTTTATTCAGGTTAAGATACAGAGCCAGAACACACTCACGATTAATGTCTTTACATTCTTAGATCTCGAATGTTATGTCAACCAGCCTGATAGGCTTCTACAGAGAGATGACTGGCTTCATGAACAAGGGGAGAACAGCAGAGAAATTGCTGCTCTCCACAGCCTGGAGAACTTCTGGAAAACAGAAGGCTCAGGAGGTGGAGATATTATCAGTGTGTATAAATACATGATGGGAGGGAAAGGAGGAAAGAGAGACAGGCTCTTCTCAATAACACCCAATGACAGAACAAGAATCATGGGGGCACAAACTGAAACATGGGTCATTCTCTATGAACAAACCTTTTTACAGTGTGACAGTGGCACAACTTGTCCAGAGGCACTGTGGAGTCTCCCTTCTTGGAAATGTTCAGAAACAGACTGGACATTGTTCTGAGCATCCTGTTATAGGTGCTCTGAGCAGGAGGTCACACTTAATGGTCTCCTGAGGCCCCTTCTAATCTCAGCACTTCTGCAATTCTGTGTCCACCCTTCTTTCTTGCTCACTCACATCTTCTGTTGGCTTGTTCTAAAGGTCTATCAAAAGCAGAATAATTTCAGGAGACTTTCACTGTTCTCAGAATCAATTAAATTAAAACATTACTTACTAAACCCAATTCTCCAATTTATATGCTAAATACATACATTGAACAGGAGCACATGTGTAACTGAGGGCACAAACTGCCCCAGGTGGCGTACATTATTTATGATGGAGTTAACAGCTTTTTGTATTTCATTTCTCCTTCATCATATAAGCCATAGTGCTACTACTGAAGGCAAATGAAAATATTTACAGTAGAAGATCAGAAGAGATAATTTTTTTAGGCTTATGATAAAAAAATAATGCATAGTTTTATGCTTTGGGAATTCATCTCCCATGTCCTGCAAAATATAGTACTGAGATGGGTTATAATGGATACAGTTTATCTGGTGTAAATACTGTAAGATATGATTTCCCCTTCAGCTAACAAGAATTTGCTAATTATTAGCATGGATGATTAAGTGTTTTGAAAGAACAGTGAGAAGGAAATTGCAGTGAAAAAAATGGTATTAGAAACTTGCAGCAACACTTATTATTCCCATTAAATATGAATCATTTATTAAGAAAAGTGACTGTAAGTGATACACATGCATTCACAGATAACCCAGTGTGGGGCTTATGAAATTAATGGGAAATAGAGCAATCTTTGTAATGTCCTGTGTAATGGCTAGATGGCTAGTCCCTGCTAATATAGCATGAAGCACTTGGAAGGGTCATGGCCTTACCTCCTTGCCTCACTTCTGGTCACTGTACAGCAAACTTGGTATTGTCACTTGCACAGAAGTACCCAGGATGTGTGTCTTTCCCTTGATTAGATACATTCTGTGGAAAAAGCACAGTCAGACCTGGTTAAGACTGAAGGAAGTTAGAATGAGTAAAAATTAAATCAGTTGCCCTGGAAACAAACAGAAATGCTAGTGAGTAAGGTCCATATCACAGCAGACATTTGGGTCCCCTGCCTTTTATTAAAAAAAAAAAAAAACGGGTATAAGGAACTCAAGTTAAAAAAATGAAATTATTTATTCAAATCCTATTTTAGTATTTTTATTAAGAAAGAAGATCATAGAATCATAGAATGATTTGGCTTGGAAGGGACCTTTAAAGGTCATTTTGTCCAACTCTGCTGCAATGAGCAGGGACAGCTTCAGCTTGATTAGGTTGCCCAGAGCCCTGTCCAACCCTTGTGTGTTTCCCAGGGATGGGGCATGTACACATGGATGTACCATGAACATGGTAAATATAAAGATTTTTCAAGGGATATGGTGTCAAATTACTCTCTCTACATCTAATAGAGGATGACCATACATCTGCAATATTGAAGATGTGTTTAAAAGAATTATGAGTCTTTTAGATGAAATTATGAAGATGTTTCCCATAGGTTCTCAAGCACCACACTGAGACTTTCTCCTCCAAAAGAAAAGCAAACATAATGATATTTGGCAATACTGAAGAGGGAAGCTTTTTATGTGTTGAAACCACTGGGCTATTTCCTTACCTTTAATCTCCTATTCTCTGTACAGTTCCTGAGTAGACCCGGTAACAAACCTAAGGACTACCTTACCTACTCATTAATATTTATACTTTTTGAGGGAAAAAAAAAAAAAAAAAGGAAGACTATAAAGATTATAAAGTAGACCATAAAAAAGAAATAGCAAGAAGACCTGACTTGAGCTCATTCTAGTGTATGTTAGAGAAGTTACACTTGGTTTGTTGAGTGTGTACATCTGTGAGAGGGTGCGGGTGCCCCGGCCCCGGCAGCAGCGCGGGCTCTGTGAGGGGAAGCTGGGCTGCCCCAGCCGGACACAGCCGCACACAACCGGACACAGCCAGTTCCAGCCGGACACAGCCGGCTCCAACCAGACACAGCCGAACACAACCGGACACAGCCAAACACAACCGGACACAGCCGAACACAACCGGACACAGCTGGTTCCAGCCGGACACAGCCGGATCCAGCCAGACACAGCCTATTCCAGCCGGACACCGCCGGATCCAGCCAGACACAGCCGGTTCCAGCCCGACACAGCCTATTCCAGCCGGACACAGCCGGATCCAGCCAGACACAGCTGATTCCAGCCGGACACACCCGGATCCAGCCGGACACAGCCGGTTCCAGCCGGACACAGCCGGTTCCAGCTGGACACAGCTGGTTCCAGCCGGACACAGCCGGATCCAACCACCCACCGCAGAGCACGGCTGAGCCCACGGCCAGGGCGGAGGTTCCTTGAGGATTATTTATTTAACAAGGGGAAAAAAACACTGCACAGGCAGTGAGGAGTGAGAAAAAAAGGAGAAACAACCCTGTGAGCTGGGGAAAAGAGGAGAAAGAGCAGAGATTCCCTGCAGCCTGTGGAGGGAACATGGCGGGAGCAGACACCTACACTGCAGCCCATGGAAGAGCCCACATTAGGGCAGGGGGCTATTCCCTGAAGAACTGCAGCTCATGGAGAGCCCACACCAGAGCACACTTCACCTGAGCGACTGCAGCCCGTGAGAAGGAGCCATGCCGAAGCAGAAGAAAAGTGTAAGGAGGAAGCAGCAGCAGAGAGCAACCACTGTCTACTGACCACAGACCCCTGATCTCCATTTTCAGTGCGCTACTCAGAGAGCAAGAGAGGAGTCTGGAGAGAGGTGGAGGAAGAGTGTTGGTTTAATGTATGTTTCTCACTATCTGAATCTATTTTTATTGGCAACAAGTGAAATTATTTTTCCTCAAGTCAAACATGGTTTGTCTATAATGGTCACTGGTAAGTGATCTTGAATTTATCTCAACCCACAAGGTTTCTCATCCTACTTTTGCCCTGTCCCACTGAGGATGGGAAGTGAGTGAGCAGCTGGATGGGAGTTTGGCTGCTGGCCAAGGCTAACTTGCCATTGTACATGAGTCTTTTTCATATTAAAATTTAGCTGACAGATGAGCAATCCTGGAATAAAAAAATATTCCCACAAAGATTTCTCTGTAAAATCCTCATTAGAACATGAATACTTTCCCTTGTGACAACACAAAGGTAGATATTTTATGTCCAACTTAGATCCCCTTCTGCAATTTAATTTGGTTTATATTTCATTACAGCTTTCTCACAAGCTTTAGTTTAAGAAATAACAGGGTTGAACAGTTAAAAATAACAGGGTTATGGTGTCTAAAAAACATTTCTAGCTCAGGAATTTTGTTATTAGTAAAGCTTATCTTTGATTTCATTTGTAAATCCAGATATAAAGCTTGCCTTCATTCTTTCCCTTTAATTTATAATATCCAGATTTCTAAAAAAAATCAGGAGTTTTTATGCTATATTTTATATTTATTAGTCTATATTTTGTATCTGACTCTTTCCTTCTGAGCAGACTCTGTTTACGTTGGTTTTCCTCTTACTGTTACACATGATTTCTTCAATTTATCAAAATCATTATGAGCCTCCCAAGGTTCTTGTGATCTCTCCAAAATTAGCCTTGTCAGGATATTTTATCAGGCACTTTCATCTTTAATTCACTAAACACTGAGTTTCTATGTAAGAAAAAGTATAAACTAGAGCTTACATCTGGGAATTCCTCTGTGACAATGTAAGGAAGAGGCCTCTCTTTCAATTAAAAGCAAACATTTACTTTTATTTTAACTATAGTCAAAATTTGAATAAAGATGTAATACAATTTGTTAGAATTATAAACATAAATGGAAAAGTGGTAAGGTATGCCCAATTTTCCAGTTTTTATAAGACTTATACTAACCAGATTAGTGGTCTTGTATTTTCCCTCATCTGGCTCAAGACTACCTTGACTCTTTTAACAGACTGAATCATAAACAGAACAAAAACAAACAAAAAAAGAAGTACTTCATTATAAACTTTGATCCCTCAGAAAATGTAAGAAGTCTTCCTTTATCAGGAAATTGGGCAAAAAATGGCTTCCAATGCATCCTCATTCATAATTTGAATCTTGAAACAATTAATTAGCGGAAAAAAGGTGGAGACAGAATAAACTCATGAAACCCAGGAATGAAAACATGGGCATGTCGGTTGCTTAGGGAATCTGTCCACTCTGAGAAGTCCCAATTTATGTTTAAATGCAACTTCCTTCAGCATAAGGGCTGGTGCATGCAGATTACATACCCTGTTCTCCCTCCCCTCTTACCAGCTGTTCCTTCATACCCTGCACTGTCTCACAACAAAATCACACAGCTGCTTGGGAGGTTTCATGTTCTATCATCTAGAAACCTGGCACCAATGAAAAAAAACCTTTAAAGATGACTCATTCAAGAAACAATTGCTTCTTGCATTCTTTTCTGACTTTCATTCAATCTACTCACAATTTAACATTCAGGATTTGCAGAATACTGGCCTCAAGTCGATCAAAATGTCCACTGAAAAGCTGTTTCAGCTGAAGAAATTATATTCACGTGTACAGCAGCTAGGGAAATCTTCTTCAGGTTCATTAAAAACAGGTTTCAGTTCTCAGCAGTAGATCTTGCCTCCATGTGATCCACCACTTCAGAAATCCACAGATCCAATCACCAAAAACTGACATATTCAGTATTCAGCAAAATTAAGTTTTTTCACTACATATACATCAAATTTCTGTGTCTATTATTTTACAGGCAATTCAGCTCTATTAGAAGAGACAATTCAAGGGCATATAAGAATGTATATATAAATATATACATACATACATATATATATATATATATATATATATATATATATATAGATGGTGAAGAATACTGAGGAGACTAGGAAGTAGGTCATGGTGTGGTTCCAGCTAGCAAAAGATAAAGAAATTTGAGTAATATAGGAAAACTAGACAGGGAAATGGGAACAAAGGTGGCTGGTATCATCACCAAGATAAAGGAAATCCAAAGACCTTGACAGAAACTAAGAGCAAAAATTGGCAGCAGTGCACCTTACAAATTACTTCCAGGACTTCTACTAGATATGCTGGAAAGCATTTTTATATGTTTCTTAGACATGTATGACTATAACCACAGACAATGTGGGACACATATTTAAAGTAAAAAAAAAAATAGTATGCTCCAATGCAATTACAGTACAATGCAATAATCTAAGGAAGTGGAGAGAGCATGCAGAGTCAGCCTTATCAGATATACTTTCAGTAAGTGTGATATTGTAGCAGAGATTTTAATGGCATGCAAAACACACCTAAGTATGCAACTATTTCTTTGTTTCAGAATCAAAATCAGATGTAAGTTAATCTGTCTTTATTTCACTTATACTATGGCCTAGATTTCCCCACATATCCACACTTGTACTTCTAAATAGGTTTTTTTTAACTATATGCATAATTTAAACCACCACAAAAACCATACAAGAAGAAATTAGTGTAAAAAAAAATGTACTCAGAGCTTTTCCACTGAAATTCTGGTTCTAAACTGTGCCTTTAGCTTAATGACTTTTAATTTTTTTTATCATTCAGTAATCAATACTCCAATCAATAATATTAGGCACTTGGAATTTTAATGATGGAATTATTAAGGTTTTCTTTGTTTCATACTGTACAATTTTCATGGATGTTTTTAGGGGGAGAATTATTACCTAATATTCTCCTGAGTATGGGATATTTATTTCCATATCCTCTTCACCTCCCAGTATTACATTTTCTCTCTGTCTCTGATACTAATCCCATTCCCTGTTTCATTTTGCCTATAACAGAACAACTTCTCTTGAAAGCTATGATAGTTTTGGTTGGGCTAGAATTAATTTCTTCCCAGTAGCTGTTATGGGGCTGTGTTTTGCATTTACGCTGAACACAGGGTTGATAATACAGAGATGTTTTTGTTATTGCTGAGCAGGGCTTGCACAAAGCCAAGGCCTTTTCTGCTTTCCATGCCATGCTGGTGAGGAGGCTGGAGGTGCATGGGAGGTTGGGAGGAAACACAGCCAGACTGACCAGAGGGATATTCCAAAGCATCATGTGTAGTATAAAAAGTGGAGGGAAGGGAGAACAGGGGCACATCTGGAGAGATGACACTTGTCTTCCCAAAGAACCGCTGCATGTCATGGGGCCCTGCTCTCCTGGAGATGGCTGAACACCTGCCTGCCCTTGGGAAGCAGTGAATTAATTCCTTGCTTTGCTTTGCCTGTGTGTGTGTCTTTTGCTTTCCCTGTTCAACTGCCTTTGTCTCAGTCCATGAATTTGCTTTTACCCTTCCAGTTCTCTCTCCAGTCCTGCTGGCGAGGGAGAGAGTGAGTAGCTGCATGGGGCCTGGTTGCTGGCTGGGGCTAAACCATGACAAAATGCCAAATAACCTACTTAAAACACATCCTTTGCTGCAAATGAAATCAAATGACAGAAGCTTCCTCTGTTGAGAAAGCAAAGCTAGCAGTATCATTTTTGTTGTCCTGTTGGATGCAGGAAGATGGCTGCACTGATTTGCCTCTGCTTTCATTCAGATAAAAGCAATCCTGGTTTTCTCCAGGTCTATGACAAATCCATATTATGAGTCACTTTCTGTAAGGTCACTGTAGGTGCATTACATCACAGGGAGAGGTACAACTCAGCATCTCATTTCTGTATTATATCACTGGAACAATTCTGCCAAGTTTTGTCAGCAGGAGGAAGGGTCAGGTTCAAAATCTATGAGTTCTTTGTAAAATTACAAAACAAAACCAGATGAGTATTCATTCAAGCACCTGGAAAAATGAAACCCTTCCTCTCAAGGCCAAAGGTAGTCAATGCTTTCCTCTTCTCAAGGAGTATATCTTTTCATGCATATAATAAAACAAACAAAAACAAAACAAACCCAAAGCATTTATATTAAGGTGAAAGAGAGCACAAGCAGCAAGGAATTAGCAAAATGTAATGTATAAGGCACATAATCCAAAATTAATTTTGACAATAAACCTTTTCCTTTGCTTCTTTTTGTGCTGACACAAATATCCATTGAATAAATGTCCCGTTGACTCACTTACTTCTTGGTTTTTTCACTCTTGTGACTTGGATTTATTTCATTTAGTTAGTGAACAGTCAGACTCAGGAACTCACTTGCATTGGTCCATTTCAAGCCCCTCAATGGGAACACTCAATGGCCTCTTTGGACTTGCATACACAGCTCTTCTGCTCTAATTGGCAGAGCTTTAGTACTGAAGTACCTAATTCATGATCAGGTCAGAGCCGTCTTGTGCATGGTCTGCCCAGACAAAGGACAGAGGATCTTTCCAAACCCACTCCACAAGTGGAATACACCCATTACATGACCTCTTGACTACATCTTCAAGCATCTTTGCAATAACCTGGTGAACCATGAGCATCTACTTTCAGATTTGTAAATGCTGTGCAGAAAATTGTCTTTTTTCCCAGGTGAGCTGCTGTAGATAAGAATCTGTAACACTGCAGCAAAGAAGTGTCCTTTTATTTTTAGCGCCAAAACTATGCTGATTTTAGCTCTGTGCTTATTTTGAGACTGTTTTAAATTCTTATTTAGCTCTTGATACAATCTAGAGCTTCAGCAGAATGTGTCTTCCTTGTGATTTCTCCTCTTGATTCAGCTGTAAATTGCAGAGTACTGATTTGGTTTTGATCCATGAAAACAAATGGAGCAAAATGGTCCTTAGCCACCACACATTGTTCTTTCTTATTTCTTTCAGCTGTGTCTAGAAGCTAGAAGATGGCAAATCTAGTTTCTTTATTTAGTGTGGAAGAATGACTAGTGAAAGCTGAAACACTGTCAGCTCTTTAGATTGGAAAAATATTATCAGTTCTAAGGTTTAGTGTTTGTTGGTTCATATTCCAGTTGAGGATCTGGCCATAGTCTAAATTAGCCAAATGTGATGTGATCTAACAGGCATAGCAGAAAAATAAAAAACTGAAATATCACTATTTCAAATTTCCACTGAGCCATAACACAAAACCCTCTGATAGTAGAAATGTAGTTGACAGCTTTCTATCAAAGGTAGTTAGTCCAAGTTAAAAACAAAGTTTAAAACAGTTGGTTTCAGTGGTAAAGACCAAACCCTAGATGTTTAAATCTCAGAAGTGAATTTCTGTTTCTGTTTGACCTCCTAGATGACCTAAATTTATAGATGATTTAAAACAGATGATGCATAAAGAAAAACAATGATACCACCAACAGTTAAAGATTGGGAATGAATTGAGGTTTTTGTCCATATGTTCTTCAGGAGGTAAAGGCAAGGTTCTTGGACTCACTAACCAGCAAATTTGTTCTGCTTGGTGGACAGCTTAATTCTTCATTCATTACCTGCCTTCATTTGGAGGGTCCTTGTTTCTAATGTGATAATTCTTTTTCTGTGTAAATAAAATGAAAAAGCATGAGGCAAAAAAAATAAAGGGAGCTTTAAGAAAATTTTTTCCTTAAAAGGTGTCCACTTACACCTTTTGCCATTTTGTAACACTCTTATTCATGCACATTTTTCCATGATACCTCATGAATTGTATATAGAAATGAGAAATAAGTCCCTTTCAAATCTAGAGAAGGATTTTACTCCTAAAAAAAAAGGGGTCTTCCTGAAAGTAAGAGCAGGAAAAACAAGACTAAAAAATGAAACATTATGCATGATATTTGGTTAAAATATATTTAACAAAATGCTGATTTAAAATCAGAAAAGCCAGATGTTCATAGTTTCACTATGTTTCAAAAAGTCAAAGGACAGACATTTTTCTTGAAAGCTGTGCAACACTAGAATAAGACAGGTTCAGACCAGCATGGCTGCATCTATCAGTACTCAGTAACAGGCAAATCATATGTCTTAAGAACTTATTTCTGATTTATTAGAAACATAGCTCTGCATCCATTCTGGCTGAAAACTTCCAATACAGAAGGACAAGGTCCATCAAGACAAAATCTTTGATAAGGATTCTGTTCATTAGATGATCAAAAGTTGAATATTCTGTTTTGGATTAATAAAAGGGATGTTTCTGCTAACAGCAAACAGTATCTATTCCCTTATTGTTGATAATCACAAAATGCCTTCCTCTTATGCTGTTGCTCTTTTTCTGCAGGGTACTACAGTGACACATTTCCTATGACTTTTTCTCCTGATTTATTTCCCTCTTTCCTAAATAAGCATGAAGAAGATTAAAGAAGAGACATAGTCTACAAAGCATATTTAGCATTGTATCTCTTCTACCAGCTCTATCCAGAACTTCTGGGTGACTCAGAATGTGGATGAAACTGGAAGTCTATGAAATGAAAAGGGATCATCTGTATAAAACATCAGAAAGCTGTAAGAATTGACAGAAGCGATTGTTCTTGTCACATGAACCACTTTGCATGTAATTCTGTGAGCATTTTTTTCAAGTGTTCTTAGGCTGGAGCCCACTGGCCCTTCAGCTTCTGGTAGAGATGGTTTACCAACTCTTCTGCGTATCTGTAGTCACTATATCAGAATTAAACATCTACAGAAAAACATAGTGTCAGTAACCTTCCTTCCCCAAAATAAACACCATTCTCTTGAGGAGCACGACTCCAAAGTAATTTAAATAATTTTGGATAGGGAAGGACTGCTAAAGCTATTCAGGTCTTTTGTCTTTTTGCTGTCTTGACATTGTCTTCATTCACAACAGAAGGCTACATTTTTTTTAAAGTGTATACAGCCTGTTGAAGTAAGACTTTAAGAAAACTCTCAAACACCTAAAAGTTCTGAAAAAAATACTAAATTATGTACAACATTTCAACATGTAGTTCTGATTTTGAAGGTAATTTTATTTATTTATTACATAGTTTCTTTACCTCTGATTTCAGGTAACTCAAGGTCTATGCAAATCTTCCTCTTGTTGGTTCCTGTCTTGGTTTTTCAGCTGATGCCACACTTCTCCAAATCTCACCTCTCCTTGCCAATAAAAAGTTACAGAATTAAAGAATGTTAAAATGTGGTCTAAATTTTCAAGAGTGGGTAGTGATTTAAGATTGCTGAAACAGCTGGGAATCAAGCACATGAAATTTTAGAGATGCAAGAGCTAGCTTTCAACCACTGAACTGCTGAATGCTTTGGGGAAAATAAGCTTAAAAACAACACAAGAACTGAATCATTCAAATGATACACTAGGAAATTCTGAAATACAACTGAGATAATCTTTTCTGTTCTTTATTCTTTTTCTGAATTGCTGTGCAGTTCAAATTTACCATACTGACAGTAGTGGCAGTATCAGGATATAGACAAAACAGCAATAGACCTCATCTTTGTGTTGAAAGTGCAAATAGCAAAAATGAGAGATCAGCATAGTCAGCAGCCCAGTCCAATCCATTAAGGGATACATTTAGCTTAAGGATAGAATTTTGTAAAAACAACAAACAAACAAAACATCCTCAAAAGCAAAAGTTAAAAAAAGGAAAGGGAGGGGTGTACCAGGTGAAGCTAGCAAATAAGAAAATGCTTTTCTCATATTAAATGGTGTACGATCAAACTATAAGGGTTCACAAGGAAGGCAGTTCTAACTACATTCTTCTTTGGAATTTTTTTTTCTATGGCTTTGAAATTTCCATCGTTAAAACAAAGCTTCTCTGTTAGATATCCCTTAAAGGTTGTAAATGCAAGCAAAGTAGAGTAGCAGTCTTTTCAAAGCAGAGAACAATGAATGTTTGCAGAGTTAGCTGTAATTCACAATGGCAATACCTTTTTAAAAATTTTTATTTTCACAGCATGGAAAAAAAATTTCCTGCCTATCTGCAGCATTAGGAAAGAATTGTGGCATTTTGTCAGTGTAAAAAATAAAGAAAGAGTAGAGCTACATCACTACTTGGGAGCCATGGAGAAAGTACTTCTGGACACCTGAAGGAATGTAAATTGATTTATAAGGCATCCCCTTCTTTTTTTAAATCAGTTTGGCAGGAGGTCATGTTGGGGGCTGGGACTCTTCCCCTTTTCTAGACCCACTGAGATTGGCATCCCAAAGATGCATTCAGGTGAAAATCCACACTGATGGCATTTGTTTTAGACCCTTCACTGGTAGAACTTGAGAAACAGCCTCAGTTCCAGTAAAAATTCACCTCCACAGCTAATCCAAATTTAGGAGCATATTAGATTCCTTACATTGATACACTCAGCTAAGATGACTGTTATTGGATGGCTGAGTTATCTAATCACCCAGGACTTTCACTTTCAATGATGAAAAGAAATAGGTGTCTACAGTAATTCAGTCTTATCTGAGAACACAGATCAGAGTGAATTGCCTTCTGAAAATATCTGTCATTTCCTCTCTTCATTGAACACCACAGTTCCTCAGCTAAGCAGGTGAAATTAGGAGAGGTAAATCTGGGTCTGTTAGTCCCAAAGACACTACACCTTTGAAAGTGCTAAACTTCTGCTGAAGGAGTATCATGGTTTTGCTATTCTGCTTGTATATGGTTCTATTCTCTTAATGGTCTTCTTTCTGATTAATAAAATTATAGTTTAAAATTTTATTCACTCTTTACTTTTGGTAAGTTTATGCTTTATACTGGATACTAACCACATGTGGTGCTTTGAAATCCAATACTAGGAAAAAGTGATGGTAACACAGGATAGGATCTTCATTTTGGGCCATTTTACGAGCTGAGATAAACAGTAATTGTAGCAGCTCTTGTTAATAGAGAACAAGATTTAACAGAGATGATTCCTTGACAGTTAGCTATAACATATTCACATCAAATTGTTTTGGACTCCTTTTTTAAAGTCAACCACTAGTGAAATAAAGTAGCTGATTGAAGAAATTCATAACTTAAATTCAGTTGTCCAGATTTCTCCTTATAATCTCATAACTCAGTCCAATGGGTTGTGTACATATGGAAGAAGGAAAATTCACTGTCTAAGAGGAAGTCTAAAGAAACCAATGACTAAGCATTGCACATAGGTAAAACCTTATCATTGCTCAGGCCTATTACTGTGGCTAGGTAGAAAAGGACTGTGGGAAAGAGACACAGCTGAATCAGGGGTAGAAAATCATGCTGTGGGACTGTCGAGTGCTCACACCATGGTGTGTGGTGCTTGGCTGAATTACATTTGTTGTGTCTTAAAACGATGTAAACTGGTAACTGGCTAAGTACTTAAAAAGGCCCAGTTTTAGCAATGAAGCAGCTCTCCTTTGCACCTGCCTGGGGAATCTGCATCACTCTTATTGCAACAATTTAGATTTGATTTTTCACACTCATCTGGTCTATCCTGATTTACAACATCCATTTTTCTGTAACCCTTACAGTTTCTGGGAGATGATAATCAACTGGGTAGGCAGTGGGAACACATTTTGGTTTTCCCAATTCATAGCATTGTTGCTGATACAGAGCCTCATCAAATAACTTGGTTTTCTCCACATGGAAGTAAGTGACATATTTTTGTTTTCAATCAGGCTGCATCAAATAATTCATATGTAAAATGAGGATTTTTTCACTTAGACATTCTGCAGCCTACTAAGAAATAATCAATAAAAATATTTACAGTTCTCAAAGAAGTTTGTGGATGATGTATTTGTTTAGGCACTTTTACGATTTTACCTGTGGATTGAAAAAAAAAAAAAAGACATCACTGAAATAATATTGCCCTTTAAGTTGACACTTTCCAAAATTTTGAGCATAGTCAAAAAAATCACAAAACTGTTAAGTTTGGAGGGCATCTCTGGAGATAGCCTAGTCCAACTTCCAACTCACAGTAGGGTCACCTGAGTAGGGTGCCCAGGACTGAGTAATCTGGCCTCTATGATGGGAATGTCTGCATGAGTGGCTAAGGAAGAGCAACTGATGTCATTTAGCTGGACCTCTGTAAGGGCTTTGGCAGGGTCTCACACAACATCCTTGTCTCTAATAGGAGAGATCTGATGGATGATGTATTTGATGGCTAAGGGATAAGCTGTATGGATGCACACACAGAGCTGCAGTCAATGATTCAGTGCCCATATACAAAACAGTATCAAGTGGTGTATCTCCACATCAGGACCAGTACTGTTCAATATCTTTACTGACGATATAGAAAGTGATAATAAAATATCTTCAGTAAGAAACTTGAGAATTAGCACTTGTATTCCATTCTTTTTTTCAGAAATATCTGGAGAATGAGATTGTAACAATATTCTACTTGCCCTACAAATACTGCAAATCTATGTGCCCCTGTGCACTTCCATTTACCTGCATAAACATAAAAGATTAATAAACAGGCTAACTTAAGCTAATCTTGAATAGAACTGGTTTTCTGATCCGTACTAATTCTTTGTTTCAGAACATATTACTAAGACTTGCTAACAAGCACATGCTTCACTCACCTCATGTGCTAGCCTGCATAAAGATGAGTAATCTGCAATTGCTTGGTGTTAATGAAGACAACTGTACTACTTTATTGCTTGCTGTTATTACTTTAGATTTCCATAGTTTCCAAAATGTACTCTCATCCCTTAATATCAAAGGGATGACTTGTGATTCATCTTATCTTTTTTTTCTACTTAAAGTGATAGAAAATTGGAAAACAATCTGTGTTCAGACTCAATTGGTAAAAACACATGGTTGTCCATATACTACCATTAAAGTACTTTAAATTTAGGAGGATGTTTACCTAGGTCCATTCACATATGCTAAGAAATTCCTTCTTAGTGGTTTCTCTCAGTAAATCTGAGTAAATAAAACCTTCAAAGATTTTTCAGTCTCTTCTCATTTGTCCTGTATTGTGGCTGAATTAGTAAAATCCTCAGAGTGTGTAATCTCCATCAGAGTATGTAATGTCCAAAAACATCTTTACCTAAAAACCACATACCCAAAATCTTTTTTTCCAACAGTTAGATCTAGTATGCATTGAATTTAATAGACATCATGAGATAAAGAATTACATCTGCAATGCATGCCTTTCTGTGGCATTTTTCAGACACAAACCCTGTCTGCTCAGTCATGAAAAACTTCCATTTGAACAGTGAACAAAATAGCAAACAATTTTAAACTGAATTGCCAGAATGTTCCCCACAAATCATTTCTATTAATGAAGCTTTTCTGTCAGATGAACAGTGTCACTTGCTGCAACAAAGCCAGATAGATTCATGAGGTCATAAAAGGCGTAAGGCCTCTTCCAGCTGCAACAAGGCTGAAGTGCATGGCCACAAAAAGAGACAAGGATTTCTAATACTCAGGCTCTGAAGAGGTTTTATTTTGTTCCAGGTTTTGTCAAGACTTGATATAAAAGTAAAGGTAAGTGACAGAATCAGAGTAAATCTAAAGCAGAGAAGACTTTTCCTGCTAGCAAGCAAGCAAGGAGTCAGCTGAGCAGAATGACCCTACATCAGAATGAGCTGCTGGAGATACCCAGTGTACCAGAGGCTAACAAGCTCTTAAGATTCTGGCTTTTTCAGCTTTAAATGATAATTGCTTTTCATCTACAAGAAAACTGACAAGACAGGACACCACCACTTTAATTTATCACAATAATAAGTGTGGCAATTCCCAGAGAGGTCTGAAGAAATACTAAAGGTATATCATTTTATTTTGGATTCCTAACTCTTGTCATTGGGGATAAATCTTTGGTCACCAGCAAGTCCCCCAGAGAAAAAGTCAAGTTTCCTACCAGGATTAGCAATGGTCGTGTTCTATTTAATTCATCATGTGATTTCTGGATGTTGATAGTCCAAGACTGAGAAGGCCACTGTGATCTCTGAAATCTAGCACATCTGTGGCCACCAGGTTTACCTGAATTTTCATATTTTCTTTATCTAAACTTTTTCTTATACCTAATTCACTCATGCCTTATGTCATAATCCAAATTTTACTTATCTCAGGTTCTTATCTTCAGATTTTTTTATAACCTTACTTACTAGATTTGGAAAGCTTTCTACTAGCAGTTTTCTGTTTCTTATGTAGCTGCTCTGTAGCTACTTATGTAGCTACAGAAACAAAAGTCAAGTCTCTCTTTTGCTTCTTCTATGGGCAACTCAGCATACATCAGAAACATCTGAGCAGACTTTACATTATTTAGTTTGAGCTCATTCTTATGCACTCTGCTGTGCAATCATGACCTGATTTTCCTCTACTAACTTCTGTTTCTAGATTATAGATGTGCATTGTCAATGATCTTTTCAGTCTCTTGTTGATAGCACAGTATCAAATTTAGTAAGATTTTAGAAGAAACAAACATTTTACTTTCTATTCTAGAATTATTAAATTTATGATTCAAAAATACCTTTTACTATCAGTGTTTTCTTTTTTGGTGTGGGGCTTTTTTTTGTTTTTTGTTTTTTTGTGAGGGGAGGTGTTTCATTTACAAAAAATTTTTTCCTTTCTCAGAATTACCCCATCCCCCCAAGTTTTCAGTCTATGATTGATTCAACAGCTATTAAAATCAGCTGGAAAATTAAGCTCATCTTTGGTGGGTTTTAGATGGAAAATAAAAGTTAACATGTTTACATTATGACGCTAAGTTACGGTGTAAGTTTTGAGTACAAAGAAGATTTATTTCATCTAAAATCTGTGTCTAAAAAGTTAGATGTGTAACTCAGTTATTCCCTTTATAAATAATGGTGTATAAGAAGTATCTTCACCAAATTACTCATAGCATCATAAAATAAGTGTCTAAGATGAGTTAGTTACCTGAGTCACCCTCTCTTAGTATATTTTTCTCTTCACTGACTATAGAAAGGATTATCATCCTAGAGTTAATAGAACAGCTTTTAGGTATTTCAGGAATGATTCAGGTGCCTATACAGAGATGCTGAAGATTATCTGACCTATCCTCATGGAGCCAACAGAGACAACACAGAAGTGGAGGCCCAAATCCATCTGCAGCACACTGAACACTCATAGATGAGTCTCCTGAGGTTTTAGGAGGGTAATTTGACCAGAACCACGAAGGCCGTGAGCATACTGGATGTATTCAGATGCAGGTTTGTGTGCCACACCAGCCACTGAGCGTAGAAGTGCAAAGGCGAGCAAGTTAAAGCAATTTAATGGCGGATAAAAGTGAGGGCATGTTTCCTCAAGATTAGTGCTCCACAAACACAGTTGTCCTCTATCTGAGTGCTGATATTACACAGTGCTGTGCTCTGCAGATCTACAGTCACTAAGACTATGCACTACATATTAGTTCAACTTGAAGCATACAAAATCAAGCATTAGAACCTCAAAAGCTCTGCCTTATCTAGCTGATTTCTTGAGAAACCTACATTTCTTTTAATCCACTTTTCTTGAATTAAATCACCAGAACAGTGAAGCAAGGATGAAAAAAATTCTCTCATAGCTCAAATAAATTGTCTGATCACTGGAATAGTGATTCATTTTTCCTTTTCCTCCTTCCTTTCTGCTCAATAAATAGTAATTAAATAATGCAAAGTAGAAGAGTTTTGCATTTCCTTCTGGCAAAAAGAAGAATGAGCTTAAATGGACACGCTTCAGTCTCTTCTCACTCAGGGAGGACCACTTCTGGTTTAGGCACTTACATCAGGGACCTAATGAATAAAAATCAGCTCTAACTCAAGATTATTGCTTGAAGCTATGCTGAGGCACATGGAGGACAGGAGGTGATTTGAGACACCCGGCACCACTTCACCAAGGGCAAGTCCTCCCTGACCAATGCAGTGGCCTTCCTTCAGTGGAGTGACTACATCAGTGGACAAAGAAAGAGCTATTGATATCATTTATCTGAACTTGTGTAAAGACTTTGACACAGTCCACAAAACATCCACCTCTCTAAATTAGAGAGAGATGGATTTGGTGGGTGGACTGTTAGGTGAATAAGAAACTAGTTGGACAGTCACATCCAGAGGCTAGTGGTCAAAGGCTTGGAATCCAAGTGCACATCAGTGAAAAGTGGTGTCCCTCAGGAGTCCATATTGGAAGCAGTGTAATTAATACCATTAATGACATAGACAAAGGAATCAGGTGCACCCTCAGCAGATTTGCAGATGACACCAAGCTGAGTGGTGCAGTGACACACCTGAAGGACAGGATGCCATCCAGAGGGACCTGAACAAGTCGAGAAGTGGCCCATGGGAATCTCATGAGTTTTAAAAAGACCAGAGCAAGGTGCCACACCTGGGTTAGGGCAACCCCCAGTATCAATCCAGACTGGGGATGAACAGATCCAGAGCAGCCCTGCTGAGAAGGACTTGGGGGTGCTGGTGGGTGAGAGGCTGGACATGACCCAGCTGTGTGCCTTTGCAGCCTGGAGAGCCAAACGTGCCCTGGGCTGCATCAAAGGCAGAGTGGGCAGCAGGTGAGGGAGGGGATTCTGCCCCTCTGCTCTGCTCTGGTGAGACCCCCCTGCAGTGCTGCATCCAGCTCTGGGGTTCCCAGCACAGGAAGGACATAGACCTGTTGGAGCGAGTCCAGAGGAGGCCACCAAGATGATCAGAGGGATGGAGCACCTCTGCTATGAGGAAAGGCTGAGAGAGTTGTGATTGTTCAGCCTGGAAAGAGATGGTTTAGAGGTGACCTAATTGTGGCATTCCAGTACTTAAAGTGAACCTCCAAGAAAGCTGGAGAGGGAGATACAAGGGCATGTAGAGACATGACAAGGGGAAATGGCTTCCAAATGAAAGAGAGTGGGTTTAGATTAGGTATTAGGAAGAAATTCTTCATTGTGCAGGTGGTGAGGTGCTGAGACAGGTCTCCCAGAGAAGCTGTGGATGCCCTGGAGATGTTCAAAGCCAGGTTAGATGGGGCTCTGAGCAACCTGGTCTAGTGAAAGGTGTCCCTGCTTATGGTAGAGAGATTGGAACTGGATGATCTTTAAGGTCCCCTCCAACTGAGGGGGTTTGATGGATCAGAGTGAATCTACTGCACTGAGGTGCAACCCAGTGTTGCATCCAACCCTATGTGCATCACTAGCCCGTCTCAAATGTGTTTAAAGTGCATTAGATTAAACTTCTTTCACTGAAACTTAATACATTTATCTTACATTTATGATGAATTAAGAGTGTGTAGGTAGCAGCATACACCAGATGGTTGACTATGGAAGTCTCTGCAGAGATTCTCTACCTGCTACGCAACCTTGAAGGAACTCAGTTCAGAATTAAGACACCCAAATGCAGGTGTTTACACATAAAAATCTGTAGGTATGCTGTTTCTTAAATTTATATTCAGTGGACTATCATTCAAAAGATTCAACCAGAATTAAAGAGTTACTCAGCTAACTGTAAAATAGATATTTGGTGGAATAATCTGAAGATCAATTTTGAACATTATCACTAAATATCAACAGTTGACCCACCACTATGAGGTGATTATTTGTTCATTCTGACTGCAGAGAGATCCTAAACCATCACCTCTGAAGCCAAATTCTTACATGACAAGATCAATCTCACTGGTTTTATTGCAAGTTTTTTCCTTTGTCTCACTCTCATATTCATCCTTTGGCCATTATTTCTGCAAATTTCTCTGCTACATGGTGAGTAAGCAGATAACATTGTTAGCAGTGGTCAAAAAAAAAATAAGTGGAGACATATCCTGATCATTTTAATTTATTTTCTCAAGTTTCTGTAGACCATTTTCAAAATGAAAGAGGTAAACAGGTCTTGGCTTCTCAATGGAAAAATAATTTGATAAATTCTTCTTTCCTAACATGCATTTTTAGTTGCTCAGGACAGTCAGACTAGGGAAAAAAGTCTTTGAAAGAAAAATGACTTGTAATGATGAATCACAGCTGAGAAAGGGGATACACCAAATCATCTTCTTGGCTGTATTGATTTCAGTGTACAGACAGCTCAATCTCTGATGTAATGGGAAGCACTGTCCATGGCACTTCCCTAAGGACTAAGAGGCTTTATGCTATTACAAGAATGTCTCCTAAATGAGGATGAGGATTAATTTTAAGAACTCCGAAGCAAAAACTGTAAGTTTTGCTCTCGCACACTCAGTTGGATCTGTTACATAGTAACTCCCACTACTTTACTCTCCAAATTGCAGCAAATTGGCCCTGACTTTTTGAGAGTTGGCCTTATCTCATGCAACCCCCATAGATAATCTACATTATTTTGTATGTTTTTCTAAATTAAAAGAGCAAATTATACAAATTAAAGTCCTCCCAAAATGTTCTGTTGAAATATGCACCTAGACATGTTGAGTTGGGAAAAACATGAACTCTTGATCCTTTTCTCAAATCTGACATAGAGATGTGAAATCAACAAATTTTGTTTAAGTGATACAGGGTTTAGGATTGTGTCTTTACTTTAGAGAGTCACTAATTAAATTAAATACAGTGCAATTTGAGATCTAGTCAAATCAAGCACAAATCTTTTCCACAAAGAAATTCTAAAAGTCCACCATTTCCTTTATGATGTTAGTGTTCAAATAGATATGCACCATGTATAGCACCTTCATGCTGAATTTTTTTTTTTTGGTAGGTGTCTTGTTAGAGAGACTGACAAAGCAGACTCACACAGAGTAAATTAAAAACAAAGAGAAGATTTCATTTTAATAAACACAGATATTGTTAAAATGAGATACCAACATAGCTATGTTACTCTTTCATTAATAGTGAATTGTCTTTCAGTATTACAGCAAATACAGCTGAAATTCATTCAACATGCAACAGCCTGATGCTTCTATAACTCCACAGAAACGATGATACAGTTTCAGAATTGCATACAGCTTCTTATATTCATATTACTGAATAATTCTTTTAAGACAGAAGTTTAATCTTCACAGCCATCTTCATGTTTAAACAGGCTGGCAAATTAAAACGAACTCTCTTTGGAGAACAGCTGAAGAATACACCAGGAAATCCCAGGTGATTTCTGATCATGCATGAGATAATGCATGACTGACAGGCTTGTTCTTCCTTCATGTATGATGCATACAAAAGATCATGCTGAGTGACTGCAAACAGTAGGTAAAAGCCATTCAGAAGAGATACAGATCTGTAGGAGTTTCTGTATTTATGGCACTATAATAAGACCACAATTAGCCATGCTTGGTATTGGCATGTGTTTACATTCTGATTAAAAATCCATCATATCAAAAATACCCAAAAACAAAATATATCTTAGTGGAGCTGTGGACTGGCCAACACCTGCCAGTTGCCGTTTAAACCTTAAATGGTGCCCACAACTGTCATTTTGCATACACATCATACAGGATGGAGAAATAATGACATTCCTGTCTGACTACTGTTTAAAAATTATCTAATACAATCCATCTTGAAATCTGGCATGAAAACCCACAGGTATTTACAGCAACATGAGACCTTTTCGCCCCACATTCAGTGTGTTATGCACTTGTACTCTGACAGTCAAAAGTGCTTGCAAGACAGTCACCTCTTACATAAATTTTCTTAGAAAATTTAAGATAGCTACAAAAAAGGAAAGGATTGTATAGTGATTTTACATTAGTTTCACCTTCATTTGAATGCCACAGGAATCCAGTATTACTACTTCTATTGATAAGTCTCTTAGGAACTTTGTCTTCTGCACCATCACAAAGACTCACACTAAGTAAGAGAACTTTGGGGGAAAAGACCTTGCTAAATATCTTTATCCTGCTACTATTAATAACACTACTACAATATTTCGACCTTGCCTATTCACTCAATTGTGTTCTTCAACATTTTAACGATCTTCTTTGTAACTCAGATTCCTAAAACCTTGATGTCCAGTCCTTGCTGTAAAAGGCAGGTAATAATTATAATACTTTCTCTAAAATTCTGTTAAATATTCAACTTTTTCATTTCAGAGAGCCTCCAGTTTGTAAAGGAAGAAAACAATGTTTTAAATTTTCCAAGAAATAACTTCCACATGGGCTGTGTTGAACTTTTAAATGTCTGCCATATATTTCATTATATTAATGATGAACTTGAAATATTTAAGCTACCAAAACTGGCTTGACCTGACCGTAAGACTTTTTGAGAGGCTGAGCTAAGACTGTGGGAGAGAAAGGGGGAAAGAACAAGTGTGGAAAGATGGCTAGTGGTAAATTAGAGGACACTGAGAAGTTATATTTGCATCCTAACAGAAATCATAATAGTACGGGGATTATAGGGTAAAATACAGTTGCTACTCCTTGGCTGGAATGCAGCTGGCATGCTCAAAACCTATTCCTCAGTGATTCCCCCCATACACACACACCTGCTAAGGGGATGGAATGGAGGGTGGAGCAGAGTGGAGACACTGTGGCCAGTTTCTGTTGAAATCCTTGAAGGGAAGGGAACCTTATGGTACTTTGCAGCTGATAAACCACACAACACCTGTCAGCCAGGGCAGACAGGGGAGATTTCCTGCTGCTAAGCCAACAACTGTGGCGAAATCTCCCTCCTCAGGTGAACTTGGTTCACTGTAGCCTAACTGTAATATTAATGCACACCTCCATGCCACTGTTACTCATCTCCATGGTATGACCACTCTTCAGTGGGCATGCGTGCTGTAAGGCACTCAAATTCTGTCAGGGTGCACCAGCCAAGTTATGCTCAGCTACCCTTATCAGAGACCTCAAGAATTTGTCAAGGCTACAGAAATGTAAGCTATTCTAAATTCGGAAAGAAGCTGTTTGAGAACAGGGTAACAAAACAGCAAGAAAGCAGATAAAAAGAAGGACTTTACTATCTGGGACTAGAACCAGTGAGGTTCTCTGAAAGGTGCATGCAGAGTATGGACAGCCCAGAGACCCAATAGGGTCATGCGTGATTGTGTGAACTACAGCTGCAGAAATGCATAAGAATAGTGTAATGTAAACAATAAACGGACTCTTGCAAAATCATAGTGGTTTGTTTTTCAAGGGTCCCATTCTCCTGCACAGGCACTCTAAATTATTTTTGACTTTATCTTTAAAAGCTAAGAAAGAAAATTTTTTACCAATCAGTAACAAAGATATGCACGACTACAGTCACTCATGATCCTCCTAAACATAGAGGAATAGTGTAAAACCACGTTGAGAATGGGGAAAAAGTTAGGGAAGACTGCACTGTAATTACTGGGATTAGTGAATGGGCTGAACCTGTCTTCTCCCCTACAGGGATACCTACTGTGTAAGAATCACACTCTGTGCACACTGAACATTTTACTGGGGGTTAGAGCTGGTCCATGTATTGCTTTGAATATATTTTTGCAGTCAGATACTATCACCAGAAATCCTCAAACTTTAAGTTGTGATGATTTTACATTAATAAAGAGGGATATTCCATAAATTGTTATATGAGTCCTTCATATGGGCTGGCAGTCCCCAGCAGCAGGGAACATACTGGAGTAAAGAGCAACACCTGCTGAGGGGTCTCTCTTTTGCTGCTGGTACATTTCCCTGAATAAGTCGGTCCTGCCCTCCCATCCAGCAGTACAAGTCAGTGAAGGGTTCCTGTAACAGGACACTGAAAGACTGGCCAGGCACAAGGGTCTCAGCTTTCCTGGGGTGCTGACAGACAAATCAAACAGGGTCGAGGAAATCTCCCTTTTTTATATGACAAACAGGCATGACCAAGCTTTTTTTTTTTTTTTTTTTTTTTTGGGAACTCCAGATTTGGGTATGATGCTTTTGGGCTGATAGAAGCTAGAGGAACTAATGAGATATGGCAGTCACACACAGAATATCAGATAGAGGTGAGAACACAGCAGTAGCAATATGAGTGGCCAGTGGGGAGTGGTAGAGATATGGAAAGAGAGCCAGATCTGGAAGAGGGACTGGGTGGGTGACGCCAAGGCAGGCAGGTCCAGGTCAGCAGAAGATAGAGAAAAGTAGCTAAACCATGCTATTATGTTTTTGTCAGGGCACAATGTCTTTGTGCACAGATATGAGAGCTGACTGAACAGGATAGGATGTGACCATCCCAGCATCAAAACCCATGATATCTTCAGATGTCTTGGACTCACTAGAAAGGTTCAAAGTTCTAGCTTGTCCCAGGCATCTTTCAAAAGGTATGTGAGCACCCCTGTGATTATCTATTGTTTCCTGTTTGTGCATCCCCAGACTGTCTGCTGTGATGACAGCTACAAAGACCAACTCCACATATGGGTGAGTATTCCCAACTGTCCAAAGGGATATCTCAAACTGTATGGCATTATGCTCAATATAAAAAGTTGGGGGAACAAGAAGGAAGGGGGGTACATTTGGCGTGATGATGTTTCCTCTGTCACCATTATCCATGATGTAGCCTGGATTTCCTGGGGATTGCTGAACACCCACTGGCTGATGGGAAGTGATTAATTAATTCTTTTTTTTTTTTCCTTAGCCTGTGTGCACAGCTTTTGCTTTCTCTATTAAACTGTCTTTATCTCAACCTATGAGTTTTCTAGCTTTTAGTCTTCCAATTCTCTCCCCATCCCACTGATGCAGGACTGAGCAATCAGTTGTGTAGTGCCTGGTTGCCAGCTGGGGTTAAACCAAGACAGTGCTACTGCCGTGACGTATATTTTCCTTTGACCATTTGGAGGTAGAATTTCTAATGACTTCTTCCCACAAAGGATATAAATATTATTTCTCAAGCCCCCTGAAGAAAACTGAGAAAGTAAAAAACACTGTGTAGTTACTCAGTAATTAATATTTCCCCATTTGAAAAAGAAAGTTTCTTGTGTTTGAATGGGCAAAATAACTAATCTCTACATATAATTGTTAGAATATTTCCTAATTCTATTTTGTAGTCTACGATAGAGAAATCCACCTCCTGGAAAGTTTTATGTCTTGCCCCAGTCATAATGCTACCACCATCATAACCACTTTACTGCTGTATTTACCACCTTAGTCCTCTGCCCATTTTTTCCAGCAAATGCAGTAGGGTTTCCTTGCAGAGGAACCTGGGAGGCTTGACTAAATTCTTAACCTGACAAGGAAAATAAATTGAGATCTCCTTCATATTTTCTCAATTTTCGTCTTTTCAAGCTTGATCCTGTCACAGGCTGCAGCATTTATGGGCCACAAAAACAACTGGCAGAATCCAAGATAAGGCAGAAACAAATAAACCCAACGCAGCAACTGTGCTGAAAGCAGCTCCAGATGGGTAAAAGGAAATTCTGGCAGGGGGAGATCTGCAACCACTGACTCAGGGGCCACTGACACAAGAAACCCACTGACCCAAAAGAAGAGAAACACTAAGCATGGGGACTGATTAGCATGAGAGGCGAGAGAATCATTAAGCAACAGAAGACAGAATACTAATTAATAAGAGAACTATGTAACTTGTAGCCAATGAACACTAATTCCTTTGTTTGCTAAAATGTGTAAATAGTAAAAAGTTTTGATAGCCGGTGTGGATGATCTGACAAATTCCACAAGCACCCAGGCTTGCACAACTCTGAAATACATAATCAGTGTCTCAAATAAATGTTAATTATTGGCTTGTTGCACACCAGGTAACATCTGATTTTTTCAGACAACACATGAACTGATATGTCTTGCCACAAGTTTACAATCTGAATAAAAATTTGACCATGAAAACGTATTGGAATGTTAAAAATGCCTCAAATCCTTACATAACTTGCTTGCAAATGGGGATTAGCAGTTACCTTTACTTGTCAGCAGATGCTGGCAGAACACTTTCCCTGCAGAGGTTTCTCTCCATCTGCAATTTTAAATACCTTTTGATTCCTCTTTTGATCCATTTATCAACAAAGGTCAAAAGCAAACTTTTTGTTTAATGTTTCAAACAAGCATCGTAGTAGGCAAAAGAGACATTATCACTGGGTAATAGATATGTGTACTCATATACCCTTACTGTTTTTCATACTGTTTGTTCCTTTTGTCCAGTCAGTGGCACAACTGCTGGAAGAATGGGTAATGTTCTTACATCTGCTCAGTCTTATGGCTGATCAATCTGGATATTTTGGAGAAAACTGAAGTAAGATGTTAAAAATGCTGGGAAGAACAGAAAGTTATTCAAATTCTAAAAGTGTGCACATAACTCTAAGTCCTTAAGTTGTAACCTGTAGCCTGGGAAATCTTGTGCCAGCCTCATAAATAACACATGGATGGATCTCTTCCCCTCCTCACTCAGTATCTTCCTGAAGGACAAATACTAGCATTGTGAGTTCTGTGTTGGACTCTGGGCTGAGCTCACATGCTAAATGTGTAATTTTTTTCCTATTTTGGAGCTAAAGATAGCCAGCCCTAGAGGATGGTTCAGTTGTGTCAAGATAGGACAAGCAAGAAAACTACTGTTCTTCTTTATACCTTTTACCTGCCCACCACTTCCTTATTTAAAGGCATTGTGAATTTCAGATAAACATCAAGATAAATTTACAGCTCTGGCATAGTTATATCATTTACATATATACATTACAATGTCAGCTATGTTGTGCTTGTGATGATTGATTCTGTGTTTGTAACATCCCAGCTGACATAATACAGTTGAACAGATTGGAAAGATATTGTGCCCTTAACAGTCTGGCTTCTGTGATAAAATAGAACATTAGATAAATGACATATTATGTTTTGCATTGACGTCTCAGCAGTTTTTTATTTTCAGTATTACCATTAGGTAAGCAGCCTTCACAGTATGTTACTATTTACACTCATGCAGTATCTTCAAGGGTAGCATCCAAGAGCAGATGTCAGACATTCTAGCCTTGCAGCAAAAGTCTCCAGCATATGATAAACATAAAAGGAAATGTTCTTAAGAAGGCTGTCAGGTCCCTGCCTTTCTGAAGCCTATGAGCCACATGGCAGCCAGTGGAGTCAATCTTTCCATTAACTTCAGTGAGCTTTGGATTAGTACTTTCAATTTCTATAATAGTCCAGATCAGCCTGTATACAAATGTTAATGACATGAACAACACCCTTAGAAGCTGCAAAGACAGAAAATATTGTTTCATCCATCCATTTCTGACAAGGGTGAAGTGCCATGATGGAGGAATATAAGGAGATACCACACAGTGTCTCAACATGGAAAATGAAAATGCTCATTATACTCTAAAAATCCAAAGGGGTTTAGATGTATGAGTTTCTATTGGCTCCCTAATAAATCCTCTTAAGGATAAATCCATAAGAAGAATTAGAATGGCGATAATGACTGAGGTTGATATACATTTGCTGAAACTGCTTTCCTGTCAGGAGCATGCCTATAGGCTTCTCAGCATTTTAGTACCACTCCTGAAGTGGAAAATCACAAATGAATACTTGGAAGTAAGTAAAGTGATCACAGATGATCACTTTGGATTCTAAAAAAATCCCTATTTTCTCACAATGCTAACTAATTGCTATGGCAAATTCTGGAGAATAAAACCATAAAAATTAGTTCAAATTTCTGGTGTATTTTTGGAAGAAATATTCTTCAAAAAGTATTAAAAGTAATGGTATGGAAACTGACCCTTGTGAAGTTTCTATGAAAAATGTTCATCTCAGGCCATACTTAGGAATACTGTTTCCTAAGAACCCACTCCTAGCCTCTATCACAATGCAGCTTAGACAAACAAACTGGATGTCTTGATTTTCAGTGCAAACCCAAAACTAACTGCTGCTGGGTCAAACAGTACATCTTAAGTGTTCTGATTTTCAGGTAGGGAGACAGAAAATAAGGAAGGCAGAACAAAGACATTTAAAGACATAGACAGAACAGTTGTGCATTAGGACAACTAATGTGGAGGTGTCTCACTGACATCCATAGTTTGTGTTACTCCTCTGCAAGAGAAAACACCATGAAAACATACCAAAAAACCAGCTTACTGAAAGCAATAAAACTTGAATTAGCATTAAGGTAAATAATCCCATATGTCTATACTTGGTAGGGTTTTGTGGATTAGGTTGTCACTTGCCAAGACCATATGTCTTGAAATATATATATATTGTATGTATCTGGGAAAACTTACAAATTGCTGTGTCCCTCCTTCAAGCAGGAAAGGCGGGGTGGAAGAAGTTTCTCACTGTTCTCATGTTAAAACTCCCTGGGTAAAAACAGGAAAAATGTCATGATACCTGTTAATTTTGTGAACCCTCAGATCATTTCCTAACATGAAAAGAGAGGACACTTCAGAAAATGAAAACCTTTAGACTATTATAATATGTAGTGTTGGCGATACCATGTTTATTTATTAGTGATTTCATGTTTGTTTATCTGTACACTTCCAAATTCATTTTATTCCAATATGTTTAATTCAAGACAGAAATTCTTCCTTAGGAATGACCTTCCTATTAAAAATAGGAAATAGCAGCAACACATCAATGCAAACAATGCAGCAGTAATATAAAAATGCTGTTTTGCTTATGTAACACATACTGTTATTTGGGAATTTTATAGGAAGTTAACTTTTGGAAATAAGTAGTTTGTCCTACGAGGGCTTCCCTGCTGTGACTACTGCATGGACAACTTTGTTTCCATGTACATCTTGCAGGAACACAAAGATTGTGGGATTTTGACTTTGGCCAGCAGAGACACCCCAACCGTGGTGAGCCGCTCTCTCACTCTCCCTCCTCAAAAGGATGAGGGGAGAAAATAAGGCGGAAACCTCATGGATCAAAGTAAGGACGTTTAGATCATTTAACAATTAACATCACAGGCAAAAGATACTCAGCTTAGGTATAATTAATTTGATTTACTGCAAATTCAAAATGTAGTGGAGAAGGATATATATTCAAAACATAGGCGAGAAACGAAGACCTCACCACACCCTCCCTTTCCTCAGGCTCAATTTCATTTCTTCATTCCTAACTTCTTTATGTCTTTCTCCCAGCCCCAAGTGGCACAGGAGGATGGGTAATGAGCACAGTGATCAGTCCATATGAGCTCCTCTCTGTTGCTCTTTTTTCTCACTTTTCCTCTCTGCCAGTGTTTCGGGGTAAACAAACTCCAGCACGGTGTCCCCCACCGGCTGCAGCTCCTTTAAGGAGTCTGCTCCAGCGTGGAGCAGGATATATCCATGGCCGTAGCTTCCTTCAGAACACATCCACCTGCTCTGTGTGGTGCCCTCCATGGGCTGCAGGGGAACCATCTGTGTCACCGCAGGCTGCTCTGGGGCTTGGAGCAGCTCCTCTACCTCCTTGTGTTCTCACCTTGGTGTTCACAACGTTGTTTGTCTCATCTGTCTTTTCCTCAATAGCTTCTGTGCACTGTTCTTGCCCTTCCTTACGCACACAGCAGCTGAGGTGCCCCCGCCCCGGCCGTGGGCTCAGCCGTGCCCTGCGGTGCTTGGTTGGATCCGGTTGAATTCGGCTGTGCCAGCCCGGCCTCCCCTCACAGAGCCCCTGCTGCTGCTGAGACCTGGGTATGGGAGCTCCATAGAGCATCTCTGGAGAACATCAAACCAACAGCTCTGAGCACAGACACCTTCTTCAGACTGGCAAAAGCCACTTCCTTGACTACTAGAGCTTCTTTAAAGTATGCCTTTGAGGGTTACATATCTTTTAGACATCGTAATGATTTTCTGTCACTATGGATACAGCCTCCTTACAACTCAGTGTGGTTACAGTGTGCCCAGACAAGTAAGGCTCTGCAGTAAAAATGAGGATGATTTTTTTTGTAACTGCACTTCCCACTGTGTGATGTTGTCAGGGAACTGTCGTGACTTGCCCAGCCCTCACGCTGTTCCCCTGATTTCTCCAATGGCATGGACATGCTGGTCAGGAATTACATAACCAGGGAAGACCCAGGGTGTACCATGCATGACTGCAAGGCTCCTGGGGCAATGGTCACGGGCATGATGGCCCAGGGTTCTTTCTCTGTAATCCTCCTGGGTGAGAGGGAAGAGCTCAAGGAGGACTGAAAGGATCCTGTGGGTAAAGAACTGTTTGTAGACCTGGTATCATCCTCAGGAATTAAGCATTCATGACTGTTTTTAAGGATTTGAGGACTCCTAGCAAGATAGAGAACTATTTGAGCAAGTGGGGCAAAATCATCCTTGCCCACTGGCTGGCCAACCTGAGAGCTGAGGAGACCTTTCAGCCAGGAAAGATGGAGAAAGGAGGTGATGATCAACATTCAGATGAGGAAATTAGAGACAGGTGGCAAGCAAAGGATGCAGGGTGATGTGGTCAGGATAGATATGGTAATAAAATCAAAATCATCATGGTAATCATGATGGTAATCATTGAAAGAGAGCTGAAGACACTATGATGCCATAAATAAGGGAATGATGAGAGGGCTGTATTATGGGAGAAGATGTCACACTTCTGGGAAATCAGCACAGTTATGGGCTGTACACTAATTCCTGTAGCATGGGGAGCAAGCAGGAGGAATTAGAGGACTCTGCGCAGTCTCTAGACCTCTACACCACCCATTAAAAGAAAGCACTCATTCTGATGATTCAGATGTACTTTATAACTTTGTCTCATCCACAACACTGTTGTTTTGAAGATGTCTCAATGAAGTGGTGCTAAACTGAACAGTTGTGACTTCTTAAGACTCCTATCTAGCTTCTTTTGCTCTCTGATGTTTCGAATGACTTCTCTGTGGCTACAGCTAATAATGAGCTGTACGAGTGTTAAGTTGGGTGGAAAAAAGAGACAGTGGAAAAAAACAGATGTCCTTAGAGACAGCATCTTTTTAGAGTTAGGAGGACTATAACTGACATAATAGAAAAAGTTTAAGTCACAATTCTTCAGATTTAAACTAGAATCCTTCATCAAACTGACCTCATCCCATTTACACCATCTAAAAGTACACAAAGCTCCATTTTAAAGACAGAGATCACATCTATAAAAAAGAGGGCTTTTGCAGATTAGTCTAGATTTTGAGGCAGCTCTTTTTAAATGAAATTCGTTTTTTATCAGTGTACTGAATCTGACTGAGCTGGAGCTCATTTTCACCACAGCAGCCCTCATGGTGCTGTGCTTTGTATTGGTATCTAAAAAGGTGTTGATAACACACCAGTGTTTTGGCTACTGCTGAGCAGTGCTGGCGCAGAATCAGTACTGTCTCTCCAGGTGGGCAAGATCTTGAGAGGGGAAACAACCAGGACAGGTGACCTAAACTGTCCAAAGGGATGTTCCATACCATATGATATCTGCTCAGATGCGAAAGCATTCATCATTACAATGCTTGTCTTCCAGAGCAACTGCTACACGTACTCAAAGCCCTGCTTCCCAGGAAGTGGCTGATGGGAAGTAGAGAATAAAGCTTTGTTTTCCTTTGCTTCTGTGCCCAGCCCTTGCTTTTGAGTTTATTAAGCTGCCTTTATCTTGATCCATGAGGTTTTTCCATCTTATGGTTTGGCACCATGGAAAAGAGCCTGGATCCATCCTCTGACACCTCTTTTCAGATACTGACAGACACTCACAAGGTCCCCTCTCAGCTGCCTCTTCTCACATTTGAACAGGCCAAGCCGTTCTTTGTAAGGGAGATGCTCCAGTCCTTTAATCCTCTTTGCAGGCCTCCGCTGGACCTGCTCCAGGGGCTTCTTGGCATTCTTGTACTGAGGAGTCCAGAAATGGATACTCCAGATGCAGACTTATCAAGGCTGGGTAGAGGAGCTGGAACATCTCCCTTGAGCTGCTAGAAAAAAATATGAGGAAAATGTTTTTTATGAACATCTCTATAGCCTAAATTGTCCCTGATGTGCTTATTTTCATTCCAAAAAAGAGCTATGAGGGATTTCCTGTCTTACTCTGGAAAAAATACTAAGAATGCAATCTTTCTGTCTTTTCCTGACACTGCAGACAAATGCATACACATCCCTTGTGAAGTCTGAAAAGACTTGACTTTGTTCCTCAGTCTGGACATGGACACAAACACATGCTAACACTTTAGAGTGACTCAGGCAGTTCTCTAAGAGTTGTCATTTTGCGAGAGGAAAGGACATTCTTCATATCTCCTGTAGACATTTTCTACATTGAAGGATTTAAGAATCATCCATGATTTCAAATTTCTGAAAAAATAAAGATTTCATCCAAGAAGTAAAGGCATAACATTGGTACCAGGTAGCTAGGACAATCTTCTGGAAATGAGGAAGGTTGTTTATCAAACTGGTAACTATCTAATATAATATGTAGATGGTGAACAAGGAGTAGAATTACAATGGAGATGCCTTCTCAGCAGAGATGCCTGGTCACTAAACTATGAAAGCAAAGTTCATCCTCTGGTCTCACTCTCTTAATCTTGAACCATTTCTAGAATGGAAAAACAGCTTCTGTAAGGATGCAAAACACCTGGTCAACACTACCCAAAGCAGCCTTAAAATAATATTCTCATGGAGATGTAATCTCCTGGATCACATGATTTCCCTTGAATAGCACACGGCATACAATTCAGGTTCTCTGCTCTTGATGGAAGCTGTAACTATGTGCCACCATACAGAGGGGAAGAAGGATTGGACTGAGCTTGGTTAAGCTTGGCACAAAATTGTGCTCATGTTTGCAAAGACTTCTTTTTGTACAGGGCACCTTGCACCAGCTCAGCATCTACCTAAGCTATACAGTGAAACACAAATAAAGACTTCTGCTCAGAGTTCTCTAAATTCATCTAAATGTTTTAAGCATGTAGAAAATGGGAAAATTGTAGGGAAAGGAAGACTGCATGTTAATTAACCATTTAAGCTGTTAAATTTTGTCTTCCTAAATGAAGAAATGCATGAAAATATTTGAAAAATACCCCTAAAATTAAAAAAAAAAATGTTTTGGCACCAGGCTACTGAATGTGAAACTGGAGGCAGTTTTGAATTTAAATTAAAAAAATGATAGGGTCACTGGGAAGTAAAATTGTCTACATAGAGTTTGGGCAGTTGGTAGAGCTAATACAAGTATTTTACATGTAAGGACTAATTATGATAGTTGTTACTGCTAGCAGAGAGCTCTGCACATTTAGACTGTTATGGTTTTAATTACTTTATCTGCATAAAAAAAAAGCACAATTATTTCTTGAAACAACTGTAAAGGAAATATTAAAAATAGGCATTTTTATGCTTATATTTTTAAAGAAAAGGTCTCAGGTCTAGGGGGATTTTAAAGGTAGCAGGGAATTTTTTAATAAGCTTTGAAAGAAAAAGAGCATCTTTATCTTATGAGGGCTACATGTCTTACTAAATGCTCTCAAATCCAGAGTTTGCAGGTAAGGGACAATTAAAGAGAAACCAACTATAATTAAACTTCATCATACACAGAGGCAAAAAGACAAAGAAACACCCACTGTGCTTTTGGGGCCTAAGGTAAATATTAAAACAGAACTCAGATCTCCCCAAGAGGAATTCTGTTGGTTCTACTTAAACATTCAGAAAGATCTAATACAAATTAATGACTAGTTCAGCCCACCAGTAAGTAATTTTTTTATATGTAACATATATTGATAATATAAATTAACATCTCAGAATCTAAAGCTCTAGTTCTCAATAATTCAAAAAAGGTGAGTTTTTAGAACTGTCAGATAAAAAATAAAAAATTGGTTTAGTTACACAATCTAGAGTAATGAAGTATTTTATCACAGCACATAATGTATTTGTATATACTATACCATAGTGAAGTGAAAGGTAGCACTTCATCTTGACATTTTATTGCGTAAGCATTTTCACAGAGTTCACACAGAAAAAAAAAACCAAACATACATCTTTATTTTGTCCAATAATTCTGAGATTAGTGTTACTTTTTTTGGGTTTTTGTAGTAAGCAAGCAAAAGAATGTAAGTATTTTTAGTGAGCATCAGTTCTGGATTCTGAAGTCTCTTGGGCATGTTATGTTATTTAAGAACTCATGCATGAATAGAAAATACAAGGAAGCATCTGTGAAAAGATAAAAACTTAACTCTGATATAGAAAACGTAACACAATTTTAATTGTTTTCCAACTGAGTACTGAATTTTTATTCTTAAGGTGAGCAGCAACCTTGTTTAAACAGTGAATTGGGCAGGCAGGGTCTATTATTAAATGTGTGTAAGAAGTTTTGACTTCAGACCATGGAATATTTTAAAACAATCATATTACTAGGAAAAAGAGATTTGTGTATTTTGTAATGAGGATATATACACATATATAATAAAGATGTATATATAAGATAACCCCTCCTTCGTATATTTTTTTCTTAAATAGACTCCAGCTGGGAGGGAACCTTGTGATGCACTTCAGAAGTAAACCTCCCGCAGGCCATGTATCAAGCAGGTCTCCTGTGGCTGAGAACAGAAATGCAGCTTATCACTGCACTCCCTGGAGTAGCACTGACAAACTCCTGACACTGATGCCAGGTTTGGTACCAGCAGAGATTTATGCCAGCACCAAAAATGCTTAAAGCACATTTAAAATAAATATTTTATTAGACATGAAAAATCTTTACTATTACACATTTCCAGGTCCCAGAGAGAAGAATCTGAAAAGTTAATTTATTTGCATTTGCAAGGTCTGTAAAGTTGGTACAACAGTGAAGGCCAACAATAATTCTAGCTAGTTCCTTATCTTTTTGAGATACTTGCCTAAATTTGGAATTACAGTTATAGTTGGACTGAAGATCTAGTTTTATTTTTGGATTCAGAACACAGATACCAGAGAACATGAGAAAATAGCATTAAATGAGTTAGGGAAGGGAATTCAGCCTCTTAGTATGGTTAAAGCCAGATTAGAAATAGCTTTAGCATCTCAGAAGAGAAGGCTGAAGATCTAGGTTAATTTCTGGATTCTTCACTGCCTAGAGAGCTAATCCAGGGGTATATAAACAGACAATGCCTTCTGCTTACTTTGGAGGCAGATGTGAACTGCTAGTTTAAGAAAAGCTCTAAGATCACCCCAGGAGGGATGAAGGAGCATAGTGTTATTGACAGCACTTGAAAACCACAAACGGCTGTGAAAGACTTGGTGCTAGAGCAGCAAACTGGTTTTGGTTAATTGTCTAGATGTTACTGGGTTCTCAGTACCAACTGGGTTATCAAAAGGATAAAATGTAGCTCTGAGAATATGATCAGAATTCACCAGCACATGCGAGGCTTATCAGCAACGCTACCTACAACAAGTATGAATTAAGTGTATCTGAAGAAAGCTTTTATTTAACCTTGAGAACATGAAAAAGTGAACAAGATTTTTTTTTCCAGGTTTCTGCAACTCTGCACTATAGAATGCTCAATATCAGAGCTTGAAGTGGGGCACATACACAATATGGGATAGTGCACAACGGTAGAGTACAAAAAAAAATTAATATTTTGTGTGATAGTTTAACTTTGAAAGCAGGAACTGAATTGTTCTGTTGCATGTGTTTTACAGGCCTAAGATGATACGTTTTGCAGAGTCAAATAGATCAGAACGATATGGACTTGGCCAAAAAGTCTGTTGTTTTGTTTGTATTTCTTTCAGATCAGAGATTCAGACCACGACATAGTGAAGATGTGGGGTACATGTAACCCCTAAGGCTCACAGAGTCAGGGACAGAAAGGGTTAAATTACTAAGACTATTTTTGGAAACACCAAAAAGACAGAAAACAAGATCTGAAAACTGCAGAAACATATTTCTTATAGTTATATGATATGACCTTATATGACCTCCTGTCTTTAAAAATCCTAACTGCAATAAATAACCTCTTTTTACCAAGAATCACTGTCTACATCAATATTAGCCAGGCTTTCCAAGACAATCTCACATCTTGGTTTAGAAGATCCTGAACTATATTGTTACCAGTTTAGCTGTAGAGCACTTGCTTTATAGCACCATGAAACAAGCAGAAATACAGCTTTAAATAAGATACACAGTCTAAATATGCTTCCAACTTGAAGAAAACTCACTCACTGTTATTGCTAAACATTTATTCCAGATCTGTGAGACTTGTAGTTCCAGTATAAACCTAGATTTTGGGTACCATGTCTTCTAGTTCCTGAGACACTCACTCTAGTCTTAACCACAGTTTTCCTTTAAACACCAGCTGTTTTAGTCTATACAGACTGGGCCAATTAACTTTTCTCAGCTGCTGTATGAACTGTTATACTCCCTTAAAATCACACACCCATGCTAATTTTATGTGAAGTGATTTTATTTATTTGAACAAGAAATAAAACCATTTATCCAGGCCAGTTGTGGGCTCACCCTAATTCTGCAAGAATTAAACTCACAAAATTCCCAGAAGTTTTTAGCACCTCTTGAACCTACATGTCACTTTCAGTTGTAGCCCTTGTCTCAGCTATGCTTTAAGACATAAATGCCTTTACAGAACCTCTTGGTCCTGTGTGCTCTTCTTGGTCTCACAATAAACCTAATTTCTTTCTCTGATTCTCTCACCTACTTCTATTCCTAGACGTCATTAGAACAGTTAATTCTCCAATGCAATCATCATAAAGACTCAAAAGAAATAATTCACAATATTCACCCTCATTCTGCTTCTTCAAATTACATCTTAAAAGACCTTAGTCCCTGCTGTTCTTAGTACTACCCCATACCATAAAATTAGCCACAGACTTTACCTTTAACAGAGAACTATGCTGCCTTCCCCTGCAGAACTAAAATTCTCATTCAGACCAAACTGAGCTATAATTTGTCTGGTCCTACAAATTTCACAGAAAATACAAAGCCATTATCCCAACTCAGTAGACATTGTTACTAATATCCTTCTTATTTTTAAACTTATTGACTTGTTCCTCTTCTATAGGAAGGAGTCTCTAAAGAGTACCTCCTAGGAGATAGCTCTGTGGCTACCCCAGCCTGCTACTGTGCAGTTAAGACAAAGGAAAAGATTGTGGTTATGGCAAAATTCATTATATTGTGAAGGAATGCTACTTGGCAAACTGGGACTTGGGCTGGAACTGGCAAGGTCTTGTATCTTACAGTTAATTCCTAGGTTCTTGTAGGCTGATGATAAGTTTAAGAATAAGATTTGACTTTGGTGTTGGTAGTGCTATTGGGGAGAGGAGAGCAGAGCAATTTTGGGTTATAGCCACAGTATATAGTTTTCACCTGCGTTCTCTCCTAGCATCTCTAATGTCCCTCCCTCTCCCAATTTTGAGATTAAATTTAAGAATAGGAGTGATTGATTTCCTGAGGTTATTACTGGATCTTGATAAACATGCAAAAATTTGATGAAGGCTATCTCTAGATTGCCTGTATCCTTTTTCCTTCTTAACCTGATATCAAAGCATACATCTACATTTAACCAGAAACAAAAGTAAAATGCTTCAACTCATCTTAGGTCTGCATGGCTTGCAAGATGTCTTCAGTACCAAGTTCTTCAGTATCTCTCCTGCCCGCATTAATTGCATCACTCTTCCTAATCTTTGGTCTCACTTTGCATCTATTAGTCATAACTGCCAGAGAATGAACCGTGACTCCCCCACTCCTGTTGGCACCAGCTTTTATTCCAAGAGTGTGAGCCTTTTGTTGAATACTGTATTATTAACAATTTGGTCCCACTTTATAAAACTTCACAATGTGGTGGGCACTATTATCTTACCTAAGGATTTAGGGAGGAATAAAATCTGTCTAAGTGTCTATGGTTTTGGAAAAGGTGTGAGGTTCCCAAATAAGACACAGTAAAAACTTAACTTTTCCTGAGCTCACAAGGGCCAAAGAAGCAAAACTTGAAATGACAGAGGTGGATGAGTTCAATGACAGAGGATGGGTTCAATGTAGTAATGTCCAGTCTATAATTCCCATCTCTTGAATTATTATCTCTCAGTGTTATTGATTTATTGAAAAATCTGTTTATGGTTTTAGTAAAGGTTCTACTAAAAAGCATAACAGATTTAAATTCAAAATGAGCTGGATGTGATACACATAAATGTTTTAGAGCTGTTTATCTACCTACTAGAAGTATCCTTTGGTATGGTAAAGATGGGTTGGGCTGAATGTAGGGGTTTCATAAGGACCAGGGACAAGGGCCTGAACTGGAATTCAGCTCCTGAGCCAGCTGAGGGCTCCACCACAGCTTCTTGCTGCTCTTTCCCAAATCCCTTTGCAACAATCTGATCCCAGGTTACACAGATGCACTAAATCAAAGCCAGCCTCCAACCATGGGTGGTCAAACATCTCAGAGAGGGGAAAGGAATGAAGGGGCTGTTGATGGCACTCAGGGCCCTGACAACAAGAGTAGGTGGGGAACACCTATCCAGTTTTGTAGAAATAAGCTCTTTACATGAGATCTGAATGAATGACATGTATGCTAACAGAAAAGAGGCACCTAAGAAAGCAGATCAATCTCACAACTCATCCCTCAGTGTTATTTGCTGTCAACATTGATGCAGTCCACGCATAAGAGAAACCCCTAGGTTAGCCTGCTGATACTTCATCTGAGATAAAGACATCAAAAAGTTCCAACATACACAAAAGATAATTGTGGCACAGTCAATACACAGTCAGATCTCTTGTCACATTTTGTAACTAATATGGTTGAGCTAATCTGTTCCAGATCTAACTCTTGAATGTTCTTAACACCCCTCCTTTGCTATTCTTTCACTCCATGCTATAGGCTTCCTACTCAGAAGTTCTGCATCCACTGTATAGAAGTGTCCAAAAACATTCATGCCATCAATCCCAAAACAAATGTTTCTGAAAACTTCTGAGGCAGCTGCTTATCTTTTCTCTTATCCCAAGGACAGAATCTTCGTCTATTACTGTGCCTCATCCCTGAAAATCAGGTGCCAGTTGGAGCATCAACAACTTGCTAAAAGTCATAAATCCAGGCCCTGTATATTATAGTCATACTTCACAATATGTCACAGAATTCCATGAAGATCAACAACTTAATCTCTCTTAAAGAAGTAAAATACAGTGTTGGTCCATGGATACTCTAATAGCTCCAGAGAATGCTTTGCATGATCAGATCAAGCAAGGCTAGTAAGATCTAACCTTCACTTTTCGTCAATACTAGACCACATTTTGACATGTGACCTTACATTCCCTACATGAATTCCTGCAAAAGGTCTAGGAGTTTCCAAACTATCTTCCACAAACTGAGTAGTTTGACAACCCAAGGGTGTCTGGATCCCATTAAGCCACTACAAATGCTTCCTCAGGCTGGTTTTACTGGGAGACAACCATTCCCTGTGAGTTTCAATATCATTGTACTTACCCTGCGTGCTGGTTTACTTTTTATTGTAGTCTGCTGATCAGAGCACCAGCCTTTAATCCTTTCCCTTAGTCCTGAAGCCTCTTGTTTTTAATGTTCCTCCTGCAGCAATTGCTCTTACTGTGCCATAAGTTCTTGCAAGTGCTCACAGGTTCTCAAAGCTTCTACTGCCTCTGCTGCTGCTGCCCCCTTTAACTGCACCTAATAGATACATTTGCTGCACCTGTTGCTGGTGGTGTGCTGCTACCTCCTAGTTTTCTCACCAACCAACTCTGGATCTGCATTTTCTACTGGTAACAGCCTTGCTGCAGACACTCTCAGGTGGTCTGCCTTTGCCTATGGTCACCACAGGATCACTGGTATCACTCTACTGAACAACTCTTGATCAGTGTTTCAATACAAAGCAAATGCAGCAAGGCTACCCAGGGAACAACAACAACCACAGAGCCCTTCTTCCTTGAGTAGACATCCTTTTTTCATTTATTACAAAAGAATCAGGACACACAATGGCAGCCCCACACTGTTAAAATCCACAAATACTTGAAAAATGCAAGGTCCTTGCAAAAGGGTATGCAAGCTCTTCTACTCCTTCACTGAGACAGGAACTGACAAGCATGTGTGTATCATTCTATTATGGAATAGAAACAGTCAATTTGCTAGATTCAAAAAAAAGATACGTGAACTCTATTTGAGGAAACTAACAAAATTAGTTCTTGTGAGTCATCACTGTATTGCTGGTAAAGTGAAAGTATTCAGAACAGAAAGAATAGATTAATTAAACTTGAACCCCACAAAGCTCGCATAGCTAAGATAAAACCGGGAACCAGTAGGCATATAATGGGTTATATTTTATTTTATAGCCAATATTGATAGGTGGTTTAAAAGGCTACCAGAGCTGAAGAGCAAAGCATAGTCATCTACAGGATTATAATGAAGGTCAGAGATCATAATTGTTATGGGTCTTTGACCTACAGTAGAGTTAGTTCTGCTTCCAACTAAGGTTTCTCAAGAGAAACAGCTGAATTTTTTAAGAGGGATTTTCAAGATCTCCAGGGATGCCTGTAGGTCTGGAGCCATGGCATTTATTTCTGAAGCAAGTATGATCATCATATCATATAAGAAATATAGTTGGTTTTCAATAACTCAAAATAAATTACAGTGCATGAGATGGCATCCTAGATTCCTTATGGCATTGAAACCATTTGCAGACTGCTCAGTATCTTCACGTGGAAAATTCTTTTCTGTGTTATGAATGTGCTGCAAGTCCATTTTGCATATGGCCATGTTTGGTTACATTATTCCAGGCTCCTGAATGACCACTTCAAGAGTAATTCCACAGTAAAGCAAGCACCTTCTCCAGATGTTGCAAGAACAGACTTGCCTTCTCTTTATCCAATACCCTCTCCTGCCAGTTTTGTGAGTTCTCAGCTGGGATCAAATGCCAGCAACAGCACTGGCAAGAATGGCATTGTCTAGAATGGCTTCACTTCTGAATACATTTAAACTCTTACCATTTGGAGCATCTTGTGTCTGGATGTTTTGCAAATAACCACAGGTTAAGAAACACTTCCAAACATCTGTTTTGAATCTAAGGCCCCCAAACCTTTCATTGGAAGGCACAAGCATTCCCTATTTATTACTCTACCAATAGCATTATTGACTTAATATTGACTTGATTTTGAGCAACAGGATGATATTTTTAACAGAATGATCTATTTTAATTCAGAGATGACATTCCTAATAATAACAAATTCAATCTCCTTTCTCTGTAGACTCTAGATTATTTTCCCCATATATTTTGATGAACATCAGATGTATCTGTACTGAGTTTCACCTGCCATTGCAGTGACCATGCAGTCTTATAGGGCTCTTTCCTACTTTTTTTATGGTCAGGCTTTCCTGAATAACTTAATATCAGTAAACTTAATATATCAATAAATATCAATAACTTAGTCATATTTCCCAAGAAATGGCTTATTTATGAATATGCTGGAAATTATCATTCTTAGCACAGATTCCTGAAGGGTTTTATTGGTAGTTTTACAGAATCAGCTAGGTTGGAGAAGACCTTGGAGATCATCAAGTCCAACCTATGACCTAACACCACCTCATCAGCTAAACTATGGCACTGGGTGCCACATCCAGTCTTTTTATAAACCCCTCCAGGGATGGTGACTCCACCACATTCCTGGGCAGCCCATTCCAATGCCCAACCACTCTTTGTGTAGAGAATGTTTTTCTAATGTCTAGCTTAAACTTCCCCTGGTGCAGCTTAATACTGTGTCCTCTCATCCAGTTGCTGCTTGTCTGGGGGAAGAGACTGACCCCCCACCTGGCTACAACCTCCTTTCAGGCAGTTGTAGAGAGTGAAAAATTACTGCTTAATCCAGTTTCCATTTTCTGTTTTCTACACATCTACATGTGCAACAACTTTTGTTCTTACTCAGTGGATACTTTATTTATGAAGGAGCCTTTTGAGATAGCTTGTTGACAATATCAGTCACATTTCTCTGATATGTGCTTATTTCTCAAACAAAAGCACAACAGGTATTATGGAATTGTAAGGTATGACTTCCTTCTGCAAATTTTGTATTAATAATATTGCAACAAAAAACCCACCTGAACTAAAACCACCTAGACTATAGGAAAGCTAATAACAATGGAAAAAAATCCAACTGCCGCACAGCTAAGATTGAGGAATTCTAATGCACTGAAAAAGAAGTGAATCATAGCAATGAAACGGCCTTTTAACTAGACATGGATTGTTAAATTATTAATAGTGCAGAAAAGGAACATTTATTCAATTAATACTCTTGTTCTGTCTTTAAAAGAAAGCCAGATAAGATACATGGGTCACGTAGGAATAATGGAAAGAATTCACTAGCAACTGAGAAAGATATTAGACAACATCACAACCAAATAAGCATCTTACAGGTGCATAAGATGCTTCCAGTAACACTTAATTGTTTGTTGAGGAAATATCTGGCCTCCTAATTTGAGTTTTATTTATTTATTACAGGGACAATGAAACTGTACAAGATTGAAAACACTGATTTTTTTTTTTTCACCAATCAGGGTGAGGAAATGGAGCGTTAATTGATTAGTCTGATTCCAGTCAGAAGTAAATTAATCAAAAATTATTTCAGAATCAATAAAAAAAGAATTAAAAGACAGAATTCTAGTTAGTATCAGTCAACAAATATTTTAAAAACCCAAACATTTTTTCAAACAAGATGGGATGCATTTTTGTAGATAATACAGATCTACAGAAAATACAGATAATTTAAAGAATATATATTTTAGTTAATATTTTAGATAGTCTATTTTTGTTAACCAGATACTGTTTCATTAAGGAATTAAATATGTGCTACTAACATCGTAACTCAATGCCATCCTGTAGCAAAATGATCGAATGAATTTGCAGTTGAGTTTACTAACAAGAGATACACAACTGGAAATCCAGATACAGCAATGGTGAGACTGTTAATGTCATACTATGACCTCTTGATGTTTCCTTTTACAAAATGTAGTAGGGGAAAACATGGGAGTCCCACAAAAGAGGGAACATAAAAATAATTTCAGGGTTGTAGAAAGTGTGAGAAGAAACATTCTACATAAATTGGAACAGGAGTCAGGCGGTCTTGCCTGGAATAAAATGAAAATCTATGAAAATAGGCAAACACAGTAAGTTATCTCTGTAATCTTCCATTAACCCATGATTAATCCAGTGGTGTTTGAATAGTTAATTGGGCTGGCTTCAATAAGATCTTTTCTGGAGTCATAAATGATATGGATATTTCATCAAAGAATTAGGATATTCATGAGAGAATTAGGATCCAGGTTAACATGGTTTCACTGAGTTAAATACCACCTGAGTTTGATTGTCTTTATGTATTCCTTTGGGTAAGATAAGAAGGAATCATTAAACTTCCCTCTCATGGCAACAAAAATGTACCTGTTTTCTACATTATCTAGAGCAACTAATCAAAGCATCCATTTGTTCCAGACATATACATCATTAATATTGGAATAATGTTTCTTTTCCAAAGTATACTGTATAAAACTGCTTGCCAATCTTGTGTGATACACTGCTGACAAGATCATCCCACCTTGAATATAGATTAAGATTAATAAAATGAAAATACTGATTTTTTTCATGAATATAAGACCCCAGAACTTTTTCTGATTTTTCTTCATGCCTTTCTGTTCAATACATACCTGCCTGCCTACAGAAGGACATGCTTGTTCAATACAGTGAGTTTTACCTTGTCTGCAGAGCAACAAAAAAACTCAAACAAATAAACAGCAGCAATATGTAGTGTTCTGCTACTAAGAAATACTCTAAATGGATCATGCTCATTTAATTTCTGTTCCTTCACCCAGTTTCTCAGACTGAGAACTTCTGACTACAAGAAGAAAGCAAGTAAGATATTTTCAAACATGGCAATATTTCATTCGAGGAACACTTCTTTGTTAAAGTGCTGCAGAAATATTTTGCTTTCTATCAACCTCTGACTAATCACAAGTGCTGTTTCTTAGTAGGTTGCACTACACAGATCGCTTCAGAGTCCAGCAGCTGGGCACTTAATGGAATAGCCAATCTCAAGTTTCCTGGCACAGTCAGGAATTGCAGAACATCCTGGAGCCAAGAACACAGCGGCCTTGGGAAATCTATAGTCAAGCTTTAAAGAACCTGGAAACATCTTCAAGGCATTCTGTTCCACATGTTCACTGTGCTAGTCCTAATTCTGGGGAATTTCCAAGAATGCTTCCACTTCTGAATGAGATATATGCAGTTTAATTTTGGAAAAAACACAGTATATTCTGATTTCTTGAAATTCTTTTAATATTTATTTTCTACTTCCAATATCTTTGAAGGTTTTTTATTTGTTTGTGAGATTGTCTCATAATAAAACTGAAATATTCTGAAATGTTGGATTTTTTCAGAGAAGTTCTGTATTTCATCTAGCTTCCAATCATTATTACTGAGGTCATGACCCTTTTCCTTTGAGTACTGTTCTCTTGCTCCTATAACATGTGAGAAATGGACAAAGAAAAGGTGATAAATAGCTCAATCTGAAACAAGGGGCTTTTTCTTTATTGTGAATTTAATGTTTTCAAACAGAATAATTTCAGAGCTCACAGTTGCATTGGGCAACAGCGCCCAAGGAACATTCTCATTCTATGACAGTGCTTGTAACAGAAACATCTGCCTGCAATTTGTGACTTAACTGACCCTACCAAAGTGGTATTTCCACTAAATTAGCACTGCAGAATAAGAAAATTGGCATAAATATTGATATCTATATGCAATACCTAATGGCTGTGACAGAAGTCCATGTACATTCCTTTAATCACAGAGACAAGTTCTTTGGTTTATCAGAACAACGTTTTACAAAATTTGCCTATAAGAGAATGAATATGTTAGCCAGAAATTTAACATTTTAAGATAGAAACCCTTCTCTTGTGATATTTGTCACTAAATCTTTAAAAAAATGGATGAAGACTTCCCCAGATGAGTATGCCAACTGGAAAAGGGGAAAACAATTGTGCTGCTTCTATTATTCAGGCTGAGCTCAATGTAAAATTTAAATCAGTGGCATAAAACAGTGAACCATCAATTCAATTTTTATATTTTATATTAACAATATATATACTAACTCAGCAATACAAGGTCTTCTCATGAATTTATCTGTGGTTTCTGTTCTTTGTTAATAGAGTGAAAATTGTAGAAGAGACTTTTATAATGTGATTTTTTGAATATGACACTGCAACACCAACAATAACATATCCCATAGAAATTGAAGATTGGTCCCATTTTAGGATGCATGTCAAATCTCAGTCAATTTCCAGTTTCAGAATCATTTGGTATTAATGTTCTGAGACAAAATGGGACGCATCTGACATTTTAGCTTAGAATAAGACAAAATAAGAAGTGAAGATTACTACTACTACTACTACTGGTGCTACTACTAAATGACCCTCAAATGAATCGAATATTTTGACTGGTCTCAAAATGGTATTATTCTTTTATGTAAGAAAATTTCTCCATTAAAGAATATGAGTAATTTTTACAGGAGATGGGGAGGGGATCAGGTGAGGAAAGAGGCTGAAAGAGCAGTTGTTAATAGCAAAACATTCAGTAGGTATGTTATAGCTTTTTAAAAATAATGTAATGCGAGACAAAGTTATTTTCTGTCTTAGGAGAAAGACCAGATTGTAATGGTCATATAAAACTATTTTTCAATCTTTTCTTTTCCTTTGGACTAAAACTAAAGGTATTGATAATTCTGGCCCATTGCCATAGAAGATCTAAAAGATCTTGCATTTATAAAAACAGTGGATTTGAGGGGGAAAGGAAAAAACCTTTTTATTCTGTTGTGTAACTAAGCTGATTTCACTGTCATTCTGCGCAACTTGCATTGGTTCTTTGCTGCCTCTAGTGGAAGCTGTGTACAGCTGCCTGATCATGAAAATATGGAACTATTTTTTAAAGCTGATTTCAAGTCTTGAGGCTTCTTTTAGAAGCTGCTGTAGTTCCCAGATTCTGATGCTTATTTTATTCCCATTTAGGCCATGGTGCAAAAAAGTCATGTCAGTTCTACCAACTCGTAAGAGTTCCCAAAACTTTTGTTTCCACCCCTTGCAACAGAGGTGGGACCCACAGGTTGTGACTATACCAAAAGACAAATGTGAAAACTGCCAGGGAGGTTTCCTGGCACTGGAACCCAGCTGTCACTACTGTGAAATTATTAGGACAGTCCCTGGAATGCGGTTAGTCTGTGACAACTCTCCTGATCGATCCCTGTGTACTGTTGGGAAGCCAGGCAGCCCAGGAAGTGTTCCTAATGAGTAGTTTGCGTAAGGCTGTCCTCTTGCTGGCAGTAAGAAGGAAGGACAGAATGGATGTGGCCTATCCTGTGCCAGCTGGCTTAAGTGCCACAGACTTTATCAGTGCTCTTGAGCGCATTATATTTATTCCTGCAGATGTACCCTGCGTATTCCAGGTCCTCAGCTTCCCGCAGTTCAGCTGAACCAGAATGTTTTCTCTCCTCTAAAGGACAGCAAATTTCCGTACAAGGAGAGAAAATATTCATTACCCTGGGCTTGTGGATGTACAATACAGTATATGGAAAATATATTCTGCACTTTCATATCTTTGCATCATTTCAAGTGCAGAATCAAGAAAAGCTACAACTTGAACTCTGAAATCTAGAGACAGCTCTTAATAGTCTTCTGTTGCTGTTGAATAAACTTTCTAGCATTACTGTGAAGATAGCTTAATTCCATTATGAAGCTGGTCACAAGGAGGCTGTTTGCGTACAGTTTGGGACTGCAGTGCTGGTTTCTGGAAGAAGATAATCTCTGGTCAACAGTGAACGTGTGTAGGGGGCTCAGTGCTGCATAGTAGTTGTAGAACTGTTTATGGCCTGAAAGACAGCTGCCTAGAAGGGGATTAATCCCCCTTCCTTCCTCAGCAGCTTTTCTAGGCACATGATCTTCCAAAAGGGTGTACTTGCCTGCAAGAGGTCTCTGGAATAAAGGCTGGCCAATGGGCCTGCTTTGCATCTGATCTGTAAAAAATCATCCAGCTCTCCACTAGTCCTGAGGCCTGCTCACTAAACCAGCAGTGTGCCTTCCTACTGATGACCTGCAGAAGGAAACAAGCACTTCTGCTTTTTATAGTTCTTGATGCTTGTGCTTAGCATTCATATGCTGATGGTAAGTCATATGGGATATCCTTATGTTTCCTGAAATGGCATTTGTTTTTCAGCATAAATTTTTTAAGAAATGGTGCAAAGACAAGATAAGATAATATTCTCAGATTTAGAGTACACTATCAAAACATGTCATCATTTATCAGCCATGGCTCTAAAAACCACGGGATCTACTTGTCTCTTCAAGCTTAGAACCATGGCTGTGATGAAAGACAAAGCTACTCTGCTTCTAAAATTACTGAGTTCTTATGTACACAGAAGCCATCCTCTTTCCTTTGGCACAGAAAGACCAGAGTAGGCCAGAAAATGTAATGCACTCTATCAGCTAATGAGACATCAACTAGGGCTTTTACTTGTAATCTTAATTTGATGTAGAAAGAGTTTCTGTGGCTGCAGCTATATAACCCTAAGTGAATAGATGGGAGTCCACAATGAATCCACATGCAGCAGGCTCAGTGCTGCAGAGTAGCTATGAAAGGCAGTTTCTTAGAATGTCATTCACCCCTACCCTCACTTAAAAGTTCAGGGTCTGGTCTATGTTAGAGTATTCCTGTAGGTAATAGTCTGCAGTTGGAGAGGTTTGACTTGCTTCACTGGGGCATTTATCTTTATTGTGTAAAAGAAAGTATCTCTGAAAACCTAAATACAGAGTAATTCAGAGGGGTCTCTGAAGATTTCAGGACATACCCTGAAGACCATGAAAAGCATCTAAAAAAATGTGACTATCCTCTCAAGACACAAATTTCCTCCTGCTGGTTCAGTAGGATTTCCAAAGGAGCTCTGTGTGGGTGCAGCACTGTTGCCCTGCTGCAGAACTGCAAAGCTGATTGAACATAATTTTAAAACTGGCTCAATAACTGATGCATTCGCCAACTCAGAGCTGTCTTTAGCCTTGAATTTACAGGCAGAGAAAAGTTCTAGCCAAAAATCTGGTTGAGAATTTTTGTTGTGGTTTCTTTTTTTAACTTACTACCAAACATCAAGCCGGCCCTGGCTGAAGTTCTGATGAAACATTCGGAACTGTATCAAAGTTCTTCAGTTTTGGTTGCAGTGATGATTAATGGGATTTTAATCTTGTTGGCGTTTGCATCAGGTAGGAAGTGGGGAAAGCCCTTAAAATGCTCAATTGGCTTTAATACTCCTAACATCTGTTGAAGTTTTTGTTCTAGTTATATATGTTCTCTGGCTGATTTCAGTGCTATAGGAATTCTTAATGCCTCATCTTTAGTCTCCCCAGCAGCTGTCATTGGACATTGCCTCTGAGAGTTGGAGGCTCACAGAAGTGACTGAGCCAGGTGCATAAATATTATTTTATACTTATGTACAATACATTATATTGAAAACATTCTGCATTTTCATTAACTTGGAACAGAGATTTTGGAAAGTATCATCTGTTGGAAGCAGTGTATGTATTTTTCTATACAGATTTTAAAAATAACTATCACACATCCAGATTCCATGTGTGTGGTCAGAATTTTGTGAGCTGAACTGCCATGTCAACCAACTGATACCCACTCAACCCAACAGAATTACCAGCCCATCTCATTCCATAATACGAACTATTGGGATTGGCATGTAACCTGAAGATTAAACACTGCTTTTCTTTTGTGAAGAGTGAAAAGTCCGGTTTTTAAACCAAGAGTTTTGTAAGTTGATGTGATATTTAAGGGGAAAATGTATTTTAAAAAAAAAGTAAGTTCTAAGGTCAATAAAGAGCAATGAAAGAAGAATTTCTTTAGCCTAGTCATATGAATGTCCATTGGCATTTTCTTCAAGGTGCACACTCAATTCATGTATTGGTTATGAGCCTGATTTAGACAATCAGCTCTGCTCTGCAACCACTTTGGAAAACATTGCACTTGCTTTTATTAAATATAGATAGGAACCCTTATGTCTGTTATAATCAGCTGAAACAAGAGCATGCTTGAAACTTTAGGGCTCTTAGCATGAAAATTTCACCAGTCTTAGACAACAGAACCAAAGAGAATACATTTTCTTGTTTTCATGTACACCATGTAAGTGAAGGAAGTCAAGATATCTTTCCTTTTCTGTCTTAGCATGGATTACTAGAATGGCATACTAGAATGGAATCAGTGAAAACAGTGACTAATGTGTGTTATTTAACAAAGCTAGAAATTCTGCTTGGCATTTGGTCTGAATCCCAAATGTAGTGTCTCTGTTTCATAACCAAGGGAATGGGGAACAGTACACCAGCTAAAACTATCCACCAAATGCTGCGTTTGATCTCCTCATTTGCATATGCTTACTTCATGAGGTTCTTATCCTGAGGATCACAGGGTTTTCTTTAACGATGGAGCATTTTAAAGAACACTGTAGATTGATCTATGCACAGACTTTGATTGCAGAAGAGTTAACTAGCTTGGCATCCTGTAAAAATAAGGCAAAAAAAAAATCATATCACTTTCAAATGAAAAGCACTCCTCCAGGACAAGCCAAAAAGCTAATTGCCTAGCATTAACTCTAGGGATCTGCTCTCTCAGGTACATGTTGCTTTTTGAGACTGAGTTTCATTTCTCCCTCTCCACGTTCCTTCAAGGAAAGCAAGCAGATTTTTGTCCTGGCAGGGAATGTGTGTTCATCTTTCATCTCTGCCTGAAGGGATTAAAAGTTACATCTTGTAATTCCTGGAAGAATGCTTTCTTCACCATCCTGGCTATTTAGTGTTGACAAGAGTCAGAAGCTTCCCGGTATCCAGGGAAGAAGTCCAAGATCCTGTGAGAAGTCATGGCAAACAGTGCACCTACTCAATTTAGAAGCCTCAGGAGTCACACTGAGGGGGGGGTGGAAGGCTGGAGGATTGTAGTTTTGACCAAATATATGCAGAATAGGAGCTTGGTAGCATATAGGCAGTTATCATCTAGATAGCTAGCTTGGATGGAGCCCTAAGAAAATGTGCTTAAGAAAATATAACCTGTTGGAATATTAAATTACCATCCTAAACCTATCAGTGGGAATTTCAATTTAACTCTGTTGAAGTCACAGGAGCTATTATATAGCTTTGAATCATTCAATGTAAACAAATCGTTACAGACCCTTGCCTCAGAGTATGCATGCAGAAAAAGACAACAAACTTTATCTACCTCATATCTCAGCTAATACCTTCATTGTACTTCAAGTTTATGTTTATATATTAGTAAATTTAAAAGGAGTATTCCTGAGCATTGGAATTCAATTGTTTATGACATTAACTTGTCCTTGGTGTGTCTTAGGGCAGTTCCAGCTAACGCGTTCTCAGACTTGTGGTGGAGTTACCTCAGAAGAGGGATTAATGCAGTCTCTGCTAATGTACACTGTCTCTTCAAAAGGAAGAGAGTTACACAAACTATATTATTCAATAATTTGGTGATTGTTCCTTGACAGCTGGTCTCCATGCCAGACATAACAGGCATGTCTGGGTACATCTAAGATAGTAAAAATGATGCAGCCTAGCATTCCTGACTTGAATTGGTGTGTACTCAAAACACATCCTTATACGATGGTGATCAAAAATGACATGGAAATTGTAGCTGTAAGGAAGGGAAGAATCCATCCAGGTTTTTAGCTGAATTCCTCTTTCATTTCTGCAGTTTTATCTACTTTTTTCCAAAGAGATTACTTCGGGTGAAAGCATACTTGCCATGTAATCTTAGAACAGAACACCAGGCTGTATTCTGCCTGCCTCGTTTTCCATCTTCCCTGTCTCCAATTGGTGACCTCAATGTGTCAATATTTGGAGTGACTAACATGTAAATACAGCCATACCAAGTCATGTCATGCAAAGGGACATTCTCCCTGTTGAACTGATTGTTCACTTTCTTTTTTTCCCTCAGTCTTAAGGTGACTTGAAACAAATCATGAAGCCAAGAGGAGGAAGGATTCTGGACACCTGACAAAGCAGTCTTGTTCAGTCTTGCCTCTGGGTCTCTTTCTTCATCATGTGGTGTGTATTTTTCTTTTTTCTTTTTCTTTTTTTTTTTTTTTTGGTAGTGTTTTTGTACCTTCACTGTGACAGCACGGGCTAAGATTTTTGTAGTAAGAGACGTGTGACATTCACTTACTGGTTGTGAAGAGAAATCGACTAAAATAATAAAGTAGGTGGGGAACCCAACAGAGGAATCCAGATGATGAAATTTGTGGACGCCCCATCTCTGGGAGCGTTCCAGGCCAGGCCGGAGGGTGCAGTCCGGGGCGGCGGAAGGTCCCGCGGCCGCGGGTCGGTACCGGGCAGCTCTCCGGCCCCGGGCGCTCTCCGGCCCCGGGCGCTCTCCGGCCCTCAGCGCTCAGGGGCGCGGGGCCCTCAGCGCCGCCTAGCGGTGGGCGGCGGCAGCGTCGGG